>JAMKQA010047299.1:2500-11066 GCA_024699735.1 Posidonia australis | reverse complement strand
GTTTGCTTTCTGCCTTTTTTGTGTTTTCTTGGTTTTCCTCGTCTTTCCATTAAAAGACTAGGTGGCGACTCCTTTCCTTATCCTTTTTGTCTTCCCTTTGGTGTTTCCGAGTCTTGTCTCTTTTTCCGGATTCACCATTTTCGCCGTGACCGTATCGGATCTCCTCTTGTGTTTCCGCACATCGGAGTAGGTTTGGAGAACCGTGCCTAGGGGTTCCACCGGCATGGTCACACCATGCCTTTAAAACCATTCTTTTCTTTTCCTTTGCAAAACCATGTGCGTGCACTGAGAAAGTTACTCTCACCATCTCAAGCCCAAAACAACACCAAAATCACAACTATAGAGACTCTGCTCTGTACAACATGGTCCCCTCTGAACCCAAACACACACCAAGCCACAGAGCCTCTGCTCCCAAAACAATGGAGCCACTGCTTCCAAACACTGCGCCTCAACAGGCGCCAAAACCACGGCCTCTAATAGGCTCAGAGCCTGATTTTCCCAACCAGGACTCCGCACAAACACAAGCACAAACAGTGTGTTGAACTGCTCGACGCCAAGCAGACAACACTGGCCACAAGCAGTCCACCAAGGAGCGAGCACGGTGTCTGCACTGCCACGACGTGCCACCCTGTGCAGGAGCCACGTTGTCCAGCGATTCTCCCATCTGGAGAACCCTCAACGAAACCAACCCCTCGGGAAGGCAGTCCTGTCTCTCAGGACGCTACTAGCTACGAGGCGCGTGTCCCATCCACATTGGCCAACATAGGGTACGCCTCCTCACGACACCCTTCACACGGTACTTAGGAAGAAGTCTTATACCTCCACACCCGACAACACCCGAGCCTCAGTGCTCACAGCGACAACAGGAGTGTCATACCTCCCCGTCATGCCACAAAACACCTCAACCCGTAGACCACAACCCTAGCCTCGAAACGACAGTCAAGGAGTATCATACCTCCAAGACCTGCTGAATCTCAGCCTCAGGTATCTTGGCCCCCAATGCAAACAGAAAGCATCAGAAAACTCTTTCCAAAACCATTTTCAAATCTATACTTTTCTCTTTCCAAAACTCTCCTTTGGAAAACCTTTTCAAAATCCTTAAATATCCGTCAAAATTCAAGCAACATTGTGCCCAACAGTGGTACGGAAACCAAAGGTCGAGAAACCACAAACAAATCACAGCCTCGATAGCTCTCCTATCAGGCCCAGGCAAAAGCACCTTGGGAGTATCTGGGTTCCCGAGCACCACGCTCAACCCACGACAACAACCCAAGAAAACACCAACAAAGCATTCTCTCAGTGTCAAAACCACCTGGAAGACACCACAACAAAGCAAACACAATCAGAACTCCATGCTCTAGGATACCTACTGGCTCGTGTCCCTCGGGAGCACAGCCAGATCGGCTCAAACACCTGAAACAATGCCATTGAATAGTCCATTTAGTGCACCGCACACAAAACCACACAAATCCTAGACCTAAGGACACTATCATTATCCCTAAAGTCCAGTCTAAACCATCTGGGGAAAGAATCTACTATTTCTAAATCATTTCATCTTTTATTCTACCCATACCCCAGGTGGAATCTTGCTAATTCGTTTTTAGGCAAATCCTAGACCATGCTAATGATTATCCTAATCATTTATGCCAATATGTTTAACTCCCCCAAGATTAATATATATATATATACATATATATATATTAATCAAAACATAAGATAACTTAATGCAGGATCAAGGCCTGAATCGGCAGACCGAAAAACCACTCAGTTGATCGAAAACCCCTGATTAGGCAGACCAAAAACGTTCGGTCGACCGAACCAAGAATTTTTTGTCAACACCCAAGACTCCCAGAACGGCAGACCAAATAAATTTGATCGACCGAACCAAGGGTCGAGGAGGCAATCTGCAATAAAAACGACATATCGAAATAATTCGGCATGTCGAACCAGGCGACTGCAGGGCAACCAAAAATGGGACCTAAAGCCCATCTTGCAAACCACCAATCCAAACCATGCAAACAATATATCAAAATGAAGATCTCAACGAGATCTTCCAAACCAGACAAACAACACTAAGACCCATCAAGCAGATCTTGAGAAAACAACAGAAAACACAAAAGGGACATTATTCACCTCAAACCATAAATACGGCCATAAATGGCCCACAAATGCACAATAAATTCTATAAAATTCACTATAATTACCAGCACACTAACGTGCACCTATGGTATAAATTTGGAATCAAAATAAAATCTATGGGGTGCATACCTTTACCGAAGACGCGACGACACGAGACGGACGGCGACTCTCCTCCTCCTGCCACGAGCTGCTCCTCTCCTCCACGCGACGACAATGGCACGGCGGCGGCTGCATCCTCCTCCTCCCCACCATCTCCCCCTCTCTCTCTCTCAACCCTCTCTTCCTCTTGCCTCCCCTCTCTTTTCTCTCCCTCTCCCACACGTGGGAGGAGAAGAAGAAGACAAAGAAGAAGAAGAAGAGGAGGAAGGGGTGGGGGTGGGGCCCGGGGAAGAGAAAGAAAGAAAAGAAAGAAAGAAAGGAAAGGAAAGAGAAAGAAGGGAAGGAAAGAAAGGAAGTCCTAAGCACGAAACCAAACCATGCGACCTTCCACGTCCACGTGACTCATGCCACCAGGGATCCGCCACCAAACCTCCATGGCCCAAGAGAAACCCACAAAACTCCTATGAGGGCCAGCACAGCACCCGAACCACACCACGCCAAAAGGCCAGAAACCCACAATCCAAGTGTTAGACACCATTGAGAACGTGTCCCACATTAGGCATTGAGACCCTCAAAGCTTAACATGCTTGAATTTCACCTTAATTATTTAGCCAAAGCACCACTCCTAAAACTTGGGTCGTTACACCTTTGATAATCAAAAGGATCATTAATGATTTCATCACTAGATGTAACATCCATGGGAATGTCAACAAGTGTAACATCTCGAACTTTAACCTTCCTACTTAATCATTAATAATAATAATTAATTAGTGATTAAGTTACTTTAGTGAAGGTTGTTGGCTTTGGTGTGGTGGACTTTAATCATCTTAAGTATAGAATAAACCTAATCATTTGATTAGTGGGATTGTAACTTGTGGCTTCTCTTTGATCTATTCGACTCTGATCAAACCTAGTGTGTGGTGACTTGTAGGTGTATGGAGCCGAAGATAGAATAATATTGGAAGCCACAGTAACAGTTGTGACCCCAATTTGTGATTTATTTCATGAATATGGGTGTCCGAGGTATTTTCTCCTTTTCCAAGGAATTTTGCATAAAATTTGCACAAAAATTTTAAAAGAAAATGACGGCTCAAGCATCATGAGAAGGAGAGGGAGAAGTCAACGTAGGAATGATGCATGCATGGGGATAAAAAAAAAAGAGGAAGAGTGGAGAGGGCTCGAGAGGAAGCTAGAGCAGGGGAGAAGAAAGAAAAGAAAGAAAGGAAGAAGGAAATTAGAGGAGGAGGAGGGGGGCGAAGCCAGGAGAAGAAGAAGAAAATTGAGAGTGAGAGGGATAGGAGGAGAAGTTGAGGAGGGAGGCTGGCTCATGTAGGAGGCTTGTGTAGGAGGAATGAAAAGAAGAATAGTGAAGAAGAAAGAGGAGGGAAGAAAAAGGAAGAAGAAATGAGAAAGGTACATATCCCATCCCTCTTTTTTCTTCATGTTTAAGTTGATTTTTGATCTAGACATGTGGAGAGGGTTCATTTCGGTCTGTGGATGGTGTTTCTGAATTTTTAGGCATTTTCCCACAATTTATCAGTGATTTTTCATGGAAATAGTTACTGTTGGACTGTTTTGGGTTCTTTGGCTTTGATCCTTTATCTCTTGAGTTTTAAGTGTTGAATTTGGATGATTTTTATTCCATGTGGAAGTAAACTCAAGAATCTTTGTCTTGGTATGTTATATGTAATTTTCCATGGTTGTGGTGAGATTAGAGGAGGTTTGCAAGATGAGTAGTTTTTCTACAACAAAAACCAGAGCCTTGGGTGCACCTTATAGGCACAGCCTCCAAGCTCACTAACCAGGCACACCTGGGCCTAGTTTGTGTAGATAGTCTTGTTTATAAAGAAGCCTTTTTATGTTTATACGTTTGGTTTGATTTTTGATCATATGCCTAATATGGGTAAATGTGTATGACAATGAAATGTTTTGAAAACATAAAACTCCTATTAAGCTACCAATAAAGTAACAAAGATTGTATGATTTAGAAGCATTAGGTTTTCCTCTCAATCATTCAAATGGACTTTAAAGTTAAGGGTTGATTAGTTTCTAGTGTGGTGCACTGAAATAGGCATTCAGTGACACTGTTTGGGTGTAATTATATTGGTGTTTGGTCTTGTGAGTCACTAGGGACTTCGAGACCACTGTTTAGTTTCTATGTGATGTTTTAGGGTAAATTTATACTCTGAAGATGTTAATTGTCGTCTTTTGTGGGTTTATGGAATTCAAGTGAAATTCAAAGCTCCTAAAGATATATGAATGTTCTTGGGAAAAAGGTTTCCAAATGAATTGAGGAGAAGGAAAACAACTTAGAGTCTGTGGTTTCCTTTAGGTTTGGGAACTTTAAATGGTTTTTCAAAGGTTTTTCAAAGACACTACAAGTCATGGAGGATTTAAATAGTGGTTTCCAAAGAATTTTGAAGAGGAGATATATGGATTTTCAGTGGTGCTTCTCCATGCGGTATTCTATAGTGTTTTAGAGATGATTTCTGAAATATTTTCGAAAATGATTTTCCAAAAGAATTTTAGGAAAAAGAAATGCATAGTTTTGCAAAGTTTTGGAAAGAGTTTTCCTTGCTTTTCTGTTTGTGGTGGATCAACTGACTAGAGGGTCGTGTTGACGGGACCAAGGGACGTCGCCCACGTTCTTGGGTGATCGAGCATGTCACCTAGGTTGAGGTTTTGAGACTAAGAGGCTGAGGTGAGTGTTCATCGAATCTTGTTAGTATGATACTCCTTGATTGTCGTTCATGAGGTAGATACTGAGGTCCACTGGTTGAGGTGTTGACTAAATTTGGAGGTATAACATTCCAACTGCTCTAGGTGTCGATACTTAGGATATAGTTTGGACCTGGTGAAATTGTGACAGCATACCTAGGGGGTATGAAACCCTTGTGTAGCTGCATGATATACTATATGGCCCAAGTACCTAGATTTGTGGGTGGTGGCAGGGCCTAGGGTAGGAGTCCTCAAGTGTCTGAGTACACAGGGGCGTTGTGAGGATACACCCCAAGCATGTTGAGACTTGTGTGGTTGTGGTATTGAGAGGCCTGTGTGGCCAAGGTGATCGGATTTCTACACAGGGTGATTCATAGCGATAGTGTAGACACCGTTGGTCGCGTCTTGGCGGACTTCTTGTGGCCAGAGTCGATTACTTGGCACCAGGCAACACGACTTGTTGTGGAGGCTTATAGCTTGGGATGGGTAGACTGTGGTTGTCCATGGCAGTGCAATAGGGACTAGAGGGAGAGTCTCCGGTGACTGCTAGTGGCTAATGCTTGTTGTTTTACTTATACTTATGAATGGCGTTATTTTGCTTACACTTGTGAGTGGCGTTGTTGCGCTGAAAGTGGCGTTGTTTGCTTGTGCCTGTGAGAGGCATTGTGGTTTCTGGAAATATGATTTTGTGTCAGTTTCATGGTATGATTTTTGTGAAGACCAAGTAGAGGTTCGGTACTTGGTGTGGCACTTTTGTGTGGTTGTGGACTTGATTTGGCAGGTGTAGCCAATTCAATTATGCATAAAGGTTTTGAAAAGTATGCATATGGTTAGAAAAGAAAAGAAAAGATTTTAAAAGACATGGTTTTAAAGAGATTTGTTACTTATTGGGCAATTATGTATTGTTCTTTTGTGATGTTGCGACATCCAGGAGAGATGCTAGAGTGGTGTATGTGTATGTGGGTGGAGTGTGTGTTGGGTGACTTTTCAGTGGTCAATCATGTGTGTTTATTTGATGTTTGTCACAGGTGTAGGATAGGAGTAGGAGCTTTCTAGTGTACACAGAGCAAGAGTCAGTTGACCACACATCAAGGGTTTTGGGTTAGTGTTTAGTTAGTTTAATTTAGTTAAAAGTTCTTTTGTTTATGTTGATATTGTTGGATTGGTTTTAGAGATAAAGTAATTAATCACAAAAAAAAAGTAACTAGGTTTTGGGATAATGACTTAGGTGGGTCGTTACAACAAGCTTGACACCTAGATAACCAGCATCATTCAAAATATCTAATAGATATTTCCTTTGGTAGATTGCAATTCCTTTCTTGGACCTTATGACTTCAATACCTAAAAAGTATCTAATATGACCAAAGTCTTCGAGATGAAATTGACTATACATAAAACTCGCTAATTGACAACTTCAACATCACTTTCAATAACTAAAATATCATGTACATAAACAATAGTCGTAGTTGTAGAATTATGTTGAGTAAATAAAGAGTAATCATATTTACTTTGCAAAAAACCAACTTTGTGTAAGGCTTGAGATAGCTTATGAAACCAATTTCTTGATGCCTATGTCTACTCATAAAGAGACTTGTTCATTTTGCAAACTCTTGAGTCTCCAAGAACACTATAACCTAGACGGACCTTTATGTATACCTCTTCTAGTAAGTCATCATGCAGAAAAGTATTGTGCATATCCATCTGAAAGAGAGGCCAATTCTGAATGGCTACAATAGAGAGGACCATTCTAACAGTCACCATTTTAGTGACAAGTGCAAAGGTGTTTGTGTAGTGAAGTTCTTCTATTTGTGTGTAGCCATTTGTAGCAAGGCTTGTCTTGAACCTCTCAACTTCACCATTTTACTTGTATTTGATCTTAAAAATCCACTTACAACCAATGGGTTTTTTTTCCTTTGGGAAAATTGTAACGACCTCAAGTCGCTATCCCAAAATTGTAACTAAATCTAACATTTATCATTATAGATAAAAGAATGATTAACTAAATTAAACTAAACTAAACACTTACCTAGGACCCTTGACATGTGGTCGACTAACTCCAACTCTCAGTGCACTAACAAGCTCCTATTTCTAACCTACACCTACAAAAAACATTAAACAAATACACGTGAGTGACTACTGAAAGGTCACTCAACACACACCCCACTCACACACATGCAGAAACAAACAACTCTAGCATCTCTCCTGGATCTCAGTCACAATCCAATGGAGTAATACTCTTTCCCTACAAGCAACAAATTCTTTAAAAATCATGCTTTTGAAAAACCATTCTTTTCCTTCCTTTGAAATTTCATGCATTTTTGCAAACCACTTTTATGCATTCCAGGAAGTAAATCTATGACTAGTTTCTAGCCAAAAACACAAACAACACACAACTCATCTATATCCAAACCATGGCTAGAAATGAGCTCAAACCACAAGTTTCATAGGGCTAGAACCTGGTAAATTCACAAATCGAATATCAACTCGGTTCTAGCTCAAAAACCAAACACACAGGTTGACTAAAACCCGTCGCATCAGCCTGGTCATTGGTGACCAGCTCGACTACAAGTAGTCAATAAGGCACCAACTCCGACCCTATTGCACTATCGCGGTGAACCACCTCACGTAGGAGTTCACCCGCCTAGGCCCTACAAGCTTCACAGTACCATGACCCCACAGGTCATACAAACACACACAGGGTGCATCCTTACGACGCCCCTTGGTGTCCGGACACCCAGGGACTCACAACCCTAGGCTCTGCCAGCACTGGATAAAGAGGTTGGACCAGTCTTTTTCACCCAAGCCTTACATTACCTCAAGAGCTACGGTTTTTTACACCCGTGTCCATCATCGGTAACCACGTTGTAGGGCATGTACCGATTTTACGGAGGTCTCATATCCCTATCAGCCTGTCCTACTACCACGTGGATCCAATCAAAAACCACAGAAACCTTTTCAAGTCATGCATTTTCCTTTTCAAAATCATTTTCGAAAACATTTTCATTACAGGAATCTATCCATGAAAAATTATTTTCAAAATCATTTCTCGGAAATATTTTCAAAACAGTTTTCTCAAAATACCACAAAACACTGTGTCAAATACTACATGAAAAGCTACCATGAAAACCACAAACTTTAAACCATTATTCAGAAACACCTGTATCTTTCCAAAAACTTTAAAAATCATTTAAAGTACTCAAGCCTAAAGGAAAAAAAACCATTAAACATCTTTAGGATAGAAAATTAACCCAAAAGAAACACACAGAACCAAGCAGTGGTCTTGAAGTCCTTGGTGACTTACTGTAATGACCCCAAGTCGCTACCACTAAACTTAGCTTTAAATTTCTATTTAATTATTTGTTTTATCTTTATTATGAACCAACAATTACACTAATAATGTAGCTAAGGCTAAGTACTCTTAATAGTAAAATAAAACTACTAAACAACAGAAATAAAACTAAATTAACACTCACCTGGATCCCCGATGTGTGGTGGCGTGACTCCTTCTGTATGTACTAGCAACCAACAGCTACTATCTTGCACCTGCCAAAACACACATAACAAAGCACACGTGAGTGACCACTCAATGGTCACCTAGCACGCACCCCAC
>JAMKQA010047298.1:0-20878 GCA_024699735.1 Posidonia australis | reverse complement strand
AATGGTTATATGAATAATATTCATGTAAAAACTATGTGAATTTAATATGCATGCATGTAGTGGTTACGTGAATAATATGCATGCAATAGCTATGTAGATTTAATTGGGAAAAATGGAGTGGATGTGATTTTAGGCACAGGGATAGGGATGTGACAGTCTAGTCTGAGATTTTAGGTATGTTTGAGTAGGTTTTGGTGTTGTAAATGCATCCATCACAGCCACGATGAGCTCTTCTGGAGAAATCCACTGTTAAATGGCCGCAAATCAGGGTGTCTATCGATGTTCCTTCCTAAGTGAGGTCAAAGGAATCGAGATCGATACTTAGAGTTGACATGACACCCCACCTAAAGTCCGCAAGATGGTGATGTTTGTTGTTGGCGATGAGTTACTTATCCGATGGATGCACCAGAAGTCATGACTCGCTGCCGAAATGCAAATGCGAATGCTAAAATGATGCTAATGCGAAAGCAAGACTGAAATGCCTGCAAATGCGAAAACAATGCTGAGACGCCAAATGCTAATGTAGGTGCAATGTTGGGGTGTGGGTATTGCATGCTACTGCATGCGAATAGTGCGTGCCAATGTGAACGGCACATATTGAATGCAGTGCTGAGTTCTACTAGGGATATGCGCAGCTCTACGTGATACTAATACGAATGTTGACACAATGCTTATGCAATGCAACAAGATATAATACCTATGTAATAACATGCGATGATATGTAGTGAAATACAATGAGATGCAAAACTCATGAAGGGGCATAATGCGACAAGATGTGATGACATGCTAATGCAATGTAATGTAATATGATGCAGCGCCGAGAAGGGGTATGATAAGTTGACGGATTTATCACCGAATAGTCAAGATTATCAGCCCACTGCGGAGGGGGGCATGGCAAGCCAATTGGCCTTGCCTACCGAGATGTCGGACATTTTGACAGTTGTCAACCGACTCCGAATAGTTTGACGGTTGTCAGCCGCGTAGTTAGGGTTACCAGCCCACTATAGAGAGGGACATGGCAAGATAAGACTTGCCAAGTGGAAAACACGGGCAACTGATGGATGTTGTCGGAGTAGTTAGGGTTACCAGCTCGACATAAGGGGCACGACAAATCGCATATGTCGATCGCAAGGGGAAGTGGTCGATGACAGGCCTGCCAACCAAAAGTGGGTAACCACACCTACCAGCAAAAGGAAGGGATGATAGGTTAATAAACTTGTCGACTGAATAGAGGAATATGATAGGTTAACAGACTTGTCGGTCAAATAGAGCAATATGATAGGTTAACGGACCTGACGACCAAACAGAGCAACATGACAGGTTAACAGACCTAATGATTAAACAGAGCAACATGATAAGTTAACAAACCTGATGACCAAACAAAGCAGCATGATAAGTTAACGGATCTGACGACCAAATAAAGTAGCATGACAGGTTAACAGACCTGATGACTAAACAAAGCAACATGACAGGTTAACGTACCTGACGACCAAGCAGAGCAATATGACAGGTTATTGGACTTGATGACCAAACAGAGTAGCATGACAGGTTAATGGACCTGACGACCAAATAGAGTAACATGACAAGTCAACAAACTTGACGACCAAGTAGAGCAACATAACAGGCTAACGGACCTGACGACCAAATAAAGCAACATGACAGGTTAACGGACTTGATGACCAAACAGAACAACATGATAGGTTAAGGGATCTGACAACCAAGCAGAGCAACATGACAGGTTATCAGATCTGCCGACAAAAGGAAGAGGATGGATAGCACCAAAGGAAAGCTGGCATGCCCTTGGTGTTTGTGGATGGATTTTTGTAGGGGTGTTGTAGAGTTGTCACGGTGTCCACTCACTTTGATAATTCTTTGTGATCGCCAGTTATCGATTGGCTTTCGTCGGTTGACAAGGTACCTTACGGAAATGTGGTGGTTGTGATGATGTGGGCTCTTGGTTCACTGAGTCAGCAGTAGGATGCTGCCCAGCGGTGTCCTCGTACGATGTAGTATCCTTCCCTTCAAAATAAACAAGAAAAACAAAGAAATCTAGATTAGTCTAAGTGCAGTAAACAATAATAGAAATAAACAATGAATAACATGAATAAATGAAATAAAATACTAACCAAGGGTTGTCCCCGCATGCATATGCCAGGAGTAGTTATGAATGCAATGTTTTATATGAAATAAAATGAAATAAATTGGAAGACAATACTCCCTTCACCCTTGATGCTTGTGACGTGGGGTTGGAGAGAATAGAGGTCGATGACGGAGCTCCTAGAGGTGTGCTTTGGCTGTAGGAAGGGGTTGGATCTCTAGTAGATATGAGCTTCTAGGGATTTAAACATGGAAGAGGAGCTGAAAAGCTCTCTCTCTCTCTAAAGTTTGAATTGGCTTCTTAAGATTTGAAAATGTACCTCCTCTCCAAACTCTTGACTTAAGCGGTCTAGTTATAGAGTTTGGGGGCTCCAAATCTCGTTATGTGCGAGATATAAATAGAGGGCCAGGATGAAATGCTCTGAAGAAGGCACAAAATCGAAATCTGATGTCGTCACCTATGGGACAGGCGACAAAATCTTCAAGTTGCCACCATGACAGGCGATGAGTCCTCAGATTCAGATTTTGGTTGTACGCGATGAATCAGCACCCAAAAGGCAATGAAATCTACCACGTAAGCTAGTCGCTGGTGCCATTGGCGTCAAGCTACTTAAAAGGCGTTTTTCGAAAAATTAAGATTAGGAAATATCCATTACGAATCTATCATTAAATTATTGACTAAATCAATCCTGAAAAATCATACTCGTAATTGAAAGATATTTAAAATAATTTTCAAATTCAAAATCCACTTAAAATGTTAAGTAAATTGGATTTGAGAATCAAATTTTTAATAATTACGAGAATATTAGTTAAAATCAAAGACATATGATTTAAAATAGATTGGCAATCAATTGGATATTTAAATTTTATCTTTATTTTTTAACATTATCATGAATTAAATATAAGCAATAACATTTAAATTGTGATAACTTATCAAAAGAAATCTCATTTTTGATAAAAATAAAGATAAGTAATCTTAATTCTCAAGTCATCCGAATTTAAATAATTTTCTGGAATTATTTAGCATTTATAATGATTTATATGATATGCATAGATATTTAAATGTTAGAAAATCATAGAAATTATAATAATTATGGGAAAAATCATGATAACATGTATAAATATACTATATATGATATTAAGGCCAGAGATGACAAATTATTAAGAATGAGAAGTACAATGTGTCGGTCGCCTATTTCATTAGCACCTTGAAGACCTAGTTGCCTGTTAAGTTGGCGACTGGATCTATCGCCTGTTTTATAGGCAACGTCTTGGACTTTTACAGTTTATTCCTTGTCTTTTATCTTATTCTACAGAGATGCATTAAAAATCCGGAAAAACACTGAAATTCTATGAGAAAATCTAGAAGAAGGTTAAGATCCTTAGCCAGGTAATATAGGACGTCTCAAGGATTCCTATCCTAAGTGAACTCTGGCAAATGCGAAAATAAGATATCTATAGTGTCAAAGATTGTGATGCCATGGAGCAACTGACATGCTCTTGGCATCAAGAAGAATGACACCACAAAGCAACTGACATGTCCTTAGTATCGAGAGGCTAATGATGCCAAGGAAAAAAATGAAGGACAGGTCAGAAGATACCAGGTTAAATAGATGCCCCTGGTATCAAGGTAAGCTATTGTAGGAATGCCAAAGACAAAGGATGAGGGGACATGAATGCGGGGGCCAAATCGATCGATTCAGCAGACAAAATTTGCTAGGAGATTTTGATTGTGAGTGCATCCTGGACCACTACCATTGTGCGATCTATTGCCACTTGTAGGAGCACTGAATGCTTGTTACCAGGTGCTTGTTGAGAATTTGCTATGTGCCATTGTTGTATGCTGGAATGCCATGTACTAGATGTTGTTTGTATGCTTGCTATTTGTTATACACTTGCCAAATGCACATTGCTCCTTCCCAGTACTTGTGGAGATATTCTATATGTACAATTTGCTGAGGGTGTAACTGATGCTCTATACACAGAGCGTTACTTATTATAATAGCCGTTGGATGCATGGATCCTGATCGAAGGGCAGCTGGCATGCCCCTTGTTAGATGCTCGATGGGATCCTACAAGGTTAGACATAAGTAAGCAAAAGAGTTCAAGCAAGTAGGTTGGTTATTAATGAGTATTTGCAAGCAAGGATGCTAATTGATTATGGTTAACTTTTATTGTTGTCCTCAGTTACACCGAAAAGTTGCCTGCTCGTTGGAAAGGAGAAGGGTGCCCTCAACTCAATTGACCCTACTAGGACTCACAAGCTGTAAGTGACTCTCTAGGGGTGTATGGTGGCTCACACTCATTGTACCAGGTGGTGTGACGGACCGGGCTGCATGCCAAACTTTTAAGGACTCTACACCTACTTTTTTTAGTTTCTCGATATTTCTTTTTCTCCCACATAAACGTTTAGGTTCGCTCTATCCCTAGCTTGAAGGAAATAGGCGCCTGGTCTGGGTTGGAGGCTTTAGCTGTAGGAGGGGGCTAGTCCCTCAAAGGTGTGGACTTTCAGGCACATGCTCCAACTCCTCTTCAAGATGTGATAGGGATAGAGTTACGCCACACGCCTCGCTCTTGAGCAGACTTCTATCTTCACCTTTTATCTTCGTTGTTTCTTTATGCCCATGCAGATATATTTTCTTTTACTCCACTTGCTCAGTCGAAACCCTAGCGTTTTATCTTCCTCTTGGAGGTATAAGGCCCTTGCGGAGTTTGGACACTTTGTCCAACTCTCGATGGCGAGTGACTCCCTCACCTGCCTGATCATCTTAGCAGTGTCAACTAAGGAGGGACAAGCATCTCCTGTGTAGGCTAGCTTTTTTATTTTCCTCATCGGGCAAAGTGGTTGGCATGCATGATTATTGTTTTTGTTTTTCTTGATTTATTGTTTTTTTTTTATTGTTTTTTTATTTTTGATTTTTTTTGTTTTTCTTATCTAATGTGATACTAATTTTTCATTTTTTTCCCCCAATTACAGAAAGAAATAAAAAGCATAAAAGATACGAGAAAAAGGATACGGCTCCAGCTCCCGTTGCTGGTCACTTGCTGTTGTTGATTGTGCTGGTAGGATTGCGAATTATGCTGGCGGCACTGCTACAATTGCTAAGACTGTCAGATCTGCTGGGATTGTTGAAACTGCTACTGGTGTCTCTTATTAGATCTAGGGTATTATGCACTAATAGAGTTCGATCAGTGCACGACAAGTTGGCAACCGCTGAGCTAGGCCCCCTGTAGGAAAAAGGAAACAGGAGTGGCATGCGCAAGTGCCACTAGAACGAGTGGGAAAAGGATTGGAGAAGGAATAACACTAATAAGCTCGGAGGGATTCTCTAGGAAAGAACTGGAAGAAATGAGAAAGACTCCCAAAGTTCGAGCATCCTCGAGGCTTACAGGCTCAGGTGAGGTGAGGTGAGGCTTGCTATATTAGGGTGTGCTGGTGCAGGTGTTGGTGTTGCCTCGTGCATGTTGACGACAATGATGTCATTGTCAATCAAATCTTGGACAGCATTCTGGAGAGTATAGCATGCATCTGTCGAATGCCCATTATTTCAATGGAACTTGCAGAACAAGTGTGGGTGATACCACCACGGTAAGGGACTCCGTGGCGAGTGCACCTCTGAAAACTGTAAAAGTGGTGCAACCTTTTGGAAGACAACACTGAGCAAGTCCACAAGGGGAGTGAAGTCGCCCTCTTGGTGGCGAGGTCGCCTCTGCCCTGATTACGATCCCTACTGAGCTGGTGCAACATGACGCACTGGCTCAGTGATAGGAAGTGCGTGTGCAACTTGTGGTGAGTTATGTGCGGGTTCAAATTGAACGGGACCTGGATGACTCACTGCATTAGTAGGCACTATGGAAGATCTGATGCATGCAACAGTGGGCCATGGAGGTGGTCATGAGCATCAAATAACCTCTTGGACAACTCAATGGAGAGAAGGGAAGAAGGAGGTGCACTGAGATGCACTATAAGAAAAATAGGATTTTGCGAGGACATTATTCCTTGCAAAGTCTTTGCTAAGTCCTCGCTAAAATTTATAACGAGGACTTAGCGAGGACTATTTATCCTCGAAAATAAATAACTAGTTAAATCAATACTATGAGGACATATCCTCGTAATGTGCTCGTTAAATATTAGCGAGAACATTATGAGAAAATATTTCTTTGTCATGTCCTCGCTATTTCCTCGGTATATCCTAGCAATATACTCGGCAAATGTTTACTAAATATGATAAGATTATATTATCGTTCCAATTTTAGCGAGGAAATAGCAAATACATTGCGAGGAAATGTCATCGATACATCCTTGCAATTGGCTCGCTAAATGCTCGTTAAATATAACGAAAAGCATTATTTTTGCAAGGACATAGCAAGGTGTCCTCGCTATGTCCTCACTAATACTGGGTAGTAAAAAAAATAAAACAATACATTGTAAAAATGAACCTGCTAAAATTTAGATTCATATACTTGGTAAAATGACATTCAAATACATTCACATGTATATTAAATTACACATATACAAATTTTATAAAAAAAAGTTTTAATTGATCATACAACATAAGAATTTACACATGCAAAGTTTTTACAAACAAGTAGCTAATATAACACTGAAATGTCTTAATACATGTCACTAGATATAATACAAGTCAAAACGATATATTACATATCACTTTCTTCAGGAGCTAACTTGCTTTCCTTTACCTTTTGAGGATGATACATGGATAAAGCGACGACGACGTGTATACTCCTCGTAATCCTCCTTATCATCATTTGCCAAAATTAACTTCTTACTCATCCTCATATCTTCTGATTATAAAAAACAAACTTAAAATATGTTATAATGAACTATGATTAAATTATAATGTTGAATTCAACATGACAATTTATGTATATTAAAAATTTTAAAACTAAATAAAACTTTACCTTACAAGTCGATCCTCCAAAGCTTGTATTTCATCTCTTATTTCATTACTTACTTTAGTCCTTACTTCATTCCTTATTTCATTCCTTATTCTTGAGCGTATGTCGACTTTGAAACCCTCTAATATAGTCGCCATTTGTGACAACTGAGAACTGAAGTACTTCTGATCAAATGAAGTAGAAGCTTGAGGTGTAGGACGATATTGCCCAGTAGAAGCCGCAGAAGAACCAATAGTCGTATCTTCTGAGTAGTATGGATCCAAACCACCCAAGCCTTGTTTTCTTAATGAACTACCTACATTCCTTTCCATTGAAACTTGCTTCCAAAGTTTTTTGTTAAAGGTTGGATGTTCATCGACATTATTGTTTTCATATTTTTCTTGGTACAAGAAGATGTACCTATCATATATAAATAAACACAAGAAGTTAGTTAAAAATAACATAAAATATAAGTGTACACTATTAAAGTAACTTTAATTATAACCATGATTACTTACAAGTACATCCTTTACACTCTGGGTTGACGAAATATGCTCAGACCCACTAGTGTGGGATGCAGTTCACCACTCTACCACTGTAGGTTCCCTGCATAATTTAGTGGCCTATAACAATTAAGAGAAACATTAATAATTCATTTGAATACCTGGTAAAGAGATATAATAAGGAGATATCATTTAGATATAGAACAGATAGTTGAAAAAACATCATTCAGTTTAACTATTCTTAGTCAACTTCAGCAGGATGCATTTCATCCAATGTAAACAGTGCGACAACCAAGAACTGATTGCAATTGCTTTCAGGAACAAGGATTTACCGAGTTGAGAAGATGAAAGTTAACTAAGGATAAAACATTTGTAGAATCTTACCATTCCAAAATTACAAAAAACAAGAAGGAATGTCTATAACAACAATATAGTAGAAAGAGAACTAAATCCTAGCCTCTTGCTGTTCTAGACTTGTTTTTGTGATTCTCTAATAGTGGTGTTTTGTGATTCTATCTTGTTGGTGTTAGGTCTAGAATTATGTACAAAACAACTAGCCCTACTGATGCTTGAGTATCGGTATCCTATCAATGTGTAACACGACCATGGATATATACTCCTAGGAGACAATGTCCATTATCTTCTTTACGCCTAGACAGAGAGCTGCCCAGTTGGGGATCTTTTAGATATGTCGCAACGTCTGAAAACTACAAGTGAAGTGAATGCAGCCATTCTTACTAGCCAGAGCCATGAAAAAGGTTAGACATTGCCACTGTTGGTTTCTTTATGTTTATTTTCTTTGAACTAAGTGTAAACCAACTCATACTTTCTAATTGTAGTTCATACTTCATAGGAGTTGACATTCTTTTGATCAATATGATGTTCCCATTTCTTGATAAATTCCTTTGATGTCTAGAAAAGTACCAACGATTCTCATATTATGAATATGTGTTTCAAAACTATCAAATGAAGTTTTTTACTTTGTTTTGTGTTTGTCCTTTGTTGGGTATTAGATTTTTTTTTTTAAGTTTCAATTTCAAAATTCAATTATGTGTGACCCATTGTTGGCAATCAATTAGTTGCAGATCCCATGCTTCCAAGCTTACTAAAGAAGCTGATATGGATTCTAAACAAGCTTGACAAGAAAGCTGTCTACCCTAGAATCAATGATTTGTCAACTACCACACTAGAAGACCCGACCATTTGACATGTTATGGGCAGTATGTAAGTAAATGAAGTGAAATGAAGTAAACGATGTTGTAGTATAACTTCTTGATAACAAAACAAAATGCCTTGTGCCAAAGTTTAATGTCTTTCCAAACAATTTATCAATTCCTTTTCTACATATACCTTATTTTCTCACTAAAATTAGTAGTTTCATACCAGAAATGCTAAATGACAAAATTTAAAAATCACTCAGGTCATATTTACTTATTAAGATCCATGAGCAACATTTTTCACTCACCAAATATCCTCATTCACCATCATACACACAAAGGTAATTAATTATAGCTTAACAATTCCATATTCACATGAATCCTTTTTGCTTCCCCAATAGAAGTTCAATGACGCTAGTATATGCATTTTATCTTCGTAAAGATGTCACAGTATCAGTCAAACCTACTGTTTACAAGCTTATAAAACATTACCTTAGCTAAGCTTTTAGAAATTAATTCGATTAGCATGAAAGTGACCCCAGTAAATTTTAGACAAGCAAAATAAACATGCTCAAAAGAAGATGAGCTCCAACATGCATTTTCTGAGAAGGATGAACGATGAATGAAACATGTGCTCAGGTCATCGCCCTAATCATGGGCTGTGGAAACCCATCACTGACGGATAGAGGTTATGCATGAACGATGAATGAAACATGAACAACACAAACACAAGTGGAACCAGAAACCATGCAATGAAACGTTGATGGAATAATGGAAATAAAAGGAAGATATAGCATAGGTATGCATGACAAAGAAGAAGCCTCACCTGTGGACGTAGGTGGGTTATCCTCCAACAGGTCGCTCGTGGCGGCGTTTCTCTCGGCTGGTGAGGCTCGACGGTGTCGGAGGCGAACATGGGAGGTTTCATAGGAGCTGCAGGTGTACTCGAACGTAAAGGTTTGAGGCTATGCAGTGGATGCTCAGAGTTTGGATGGCTGGAATCTAGTGGCTGTAGTGTCAGGTGGTCAGAAAATGAGTGGCTCCGCTTGGGTTTTGGTATGAAATGCCGACCCCCTTGATGGATGCATGGGAGAGGAGTTTAAAAGGCAAGGCAACGAACAATCTCGTGGCTCAAGCGTCAAGAGGATGCGTGGTTGTTGGGTGGCATGTAGAGCGTAACGGATGCACGTCTGCTGGATTCACTGACCTAGTGCACCATAAAAGTGCACCATAAAAGTGCACTACAAAAGTGTGCCACAGATGTGTCCCACTTTGGTCCGCCTGAAAAGTGTGCGAACACTTCTGGACTTGTTGCTTGGATTGTGGACCTATTTTGGTGGACTGGTTGTGGCTTAAGGTTGGTGTAGGACTTTGGACTAGCTTGGGATGTGAAAATGGTTTTGGCATTGGAAAGTCCTCCATCTCCACTAGAGCAAACTCTGTCGAAGAGGTTCGTCTATGAGTGACCACCAAAGTAGGGTGTCTATAGTTTGATGATGTAATAAGATTGATTTGTGTTGCATTTCCTCATTTACATTTGTGTTTATCTTTGGTTCCCTATACTATGTGGTATTTTGGTATTCTGTAACCTACGTGTGTGTGTGTGGGACCAAGACGAGGGAAAATACCAAACAAACATATTAAGCATAGTAAATGCCGTCTTCCACTATGCCCACCTTACCTCTGTAGGCGGCTTTCCCTCATCATACCACTACCACCTCGTCCCTACATTGTCAACCGAGATTTCTGACGACATTCGGTGGTAGGCGATAACAAAATTAAGAAGAAATAAAAGGAGGAGGAGGGTCTAGTGCCAGGAAGAGGGAAACCAGAGAGAGGAAGTGAATCCAAAGAGAACTGAGAGTGAGAGAGTGAGAGGAGGAGGACGGCTCGTCGGAGATCAAGGAGCTTGTCGGAGAGAGAGAGGTCGTTGAAACCATCCCTGGGTACAGGTCTGCCTTCCCTTTTCTCCTTTAATTCCATTTAATTTCATGAAAAATGTGTAGTTTAGCTTAGATTTGATGATCCATAGCTAGCCATGAATTTACAGTAATT
Source organism: Posidonia australis (assembly GCA_024699735.1). Taxonomy (NCBI): domain Eukaryota; kingdom Viridiplantae; phylum Streptophyta; class Magnoliopsida; order Alismatales; family Posidoniaceae; genus Posidonia; species Posidonia australis. Next base: position 10,170 of record JAMKQA010047298.1, on the reverse strand, counting down.
TGTTAAGAGATTTACAGTGATTTTTCAACAAAATTCTACAATGTTTGCATAGTGACCTCTTTGACTTCAGATTTTTGTATTTTGAGTTATACAAAGTGGTTTTTAGTGATTTTTGTCCCAAATGGTAGATGACCTAGAGTCCTTCGATTACATGTATTTTACAAAATTTTTAAAGAGTTGAAGATGGGTCCGCTTGAGGCTCCCACCTTGGGCAATTTCCAACGTCGTCGTTTTTGGGATCTGGTCTGAACTGTAAAACCCAACTCGCAGGTTTGGCTCATGTGGAGGTCCTGAGGTCAATACCGTGGGTTGGTACCGCAGTTTTTACAGATTGATTTTCAATAGAAATGTTTGTGTTTAATTGTGAATTTGATTTCCTGAGAATGATTGTGGAAATGGGAAAAAATGTTTTGAAACGGATTTTGAAAGGAAATGCATGTTTTGAAAAGGTTTTTCATGATTTTTGGTTAGATCCACGTAGTGATAGGGTAGTGACCGATAGGGGAATAAAACCATCGCGAAGTCAATTATGAGTCCTAGAGCGTGGATGTCGATGATGGGTCCAAGTGAAAAAGATCGTGACTCTGATTGTGGTACCGTAGGACCTAGGTGAAAGAGACTAAGGGCGGCCACGATTCAGTTTGGTTCGATTTAAGACAAAACTACAAACCAAACCATATAGTTCGGTTTGAACAATTTTTAAACCAAACTGAACCATTTTATCTATTGGAACTGAACCAAACCAAACCATTAAAATCGGTTCGGTTTGTGGTTTAACCATTTAATAAAACATATAGAAAAAAAATAAAATGTTGATAGTGAAAAATGAAAGAATATAACTAGATGTGAGATAAAATGACAATAACTATGTTTAATACTACAATGAAAACAGAAATCACGATTCCTAGTAATATGAAATTTTCATGTATCATGTTATGATAGAATTACAGTAGTGAAGCTTATCGACTGCAGGTATCAAATGAAAAATAGTCTGGTAAAAGATACATAAGAATGATCAGAAATGTTTTTGTTTAACTTCTAGTGACAATCAGCTAAAAAGACAAACTAGTAAAAGATACATAAGAATGACCATGATTTGAGTCATGGTTCTAAATCTTAAATCCCTAATTATAATCTTTTAAATATTTAATATACATATTAACATATATAGTTTATATTGAGTTTGATTAAACCGTCCTCGAAACCACAAATCGAACCATATGGTTTGGTTTGGAGATATTCCAAACTAAACCAAACCATTGAATTTGCAAAACTGAACCAAACCACTAAAATTGGTTTGATTCGGTTTGGTTAACTAGTTTGGACAGTTTGGGTGTCCACCCCTAAAAGAGACCAATTTATCCTTTGTATCTATACTGGCTAGGTCTATGGTTGGAGTCCCCAGGTTCTCAGGCACCAAGGGACATCAGAAGGATGCACTTTGTGTGTGTTGAGACTTATGTGATACTGTGAGGCTTCTTGGTTGGGACAGTTGGACCCCTGCACGGGGTGGTCCTCGGCCACAGTGTAGTTGAGAGAAGTAGGAGTTTTCAATAGCTACTTGTGGCTAGGTTGGTCACCTATGGCCTCAGTGACATGACAAGTTTTCCTCAAACTATGTGTGGTTTTCTAAAATGATTTCAGATGAGGATTTGATTTGTGAATGCATGAAAATAGTTTAAAAAGTGCATGTGATTTCAAGGAAAAAGATGATGTTTTGAAAATGCATGTTTTGCAAAGAATTTCCAGGAAATTATGATTGAGTTTTATAGACTTGAAATGCCTTGTTAGCATGGTTTTGATAACCCTGATTCGTGGTTTCTCTCATGAGTTTTGTTGTGGTTTTTGGTAGGCGTGTACTGGATGACTTTGATGTCACTCACGCGGTTTTTGTTTGATGTTTTGTTTTCAAGTGTAGATTAGAAAGTGTAGTCCCATTCTGGTGCATATGTACAAGAGCCACTAGTTGCACATGGGATTCTAGGTAGTTGTTTAGTTTAATTTACATTAATAATTTTATTTAATCTTTCATAATTCGTTATTTAGATAATGATTTGGGTAGTACTGGTACTAGTATGTGACACAGTGGGGGCGTTACAAAGTGGTATCAGAGCTTAAGTTTTACTAAGTGCACTAGCTTAGTAATGTCTAGTCTAGTGGCTCTGTAGGACTGCACAAGTAAGGCATTTGCACTTGACCTTTGTATGCTTTGTGGTGGCAACAAGATGTCGCTTGGAAGAGGAAGAGGTCAAGGTAGGACTTCCATGTTTGAATTTAATATAGAGGAGGATAGTGTTAGGAGAGGCATGCATTAGGAATTAGGAGAGATGATGCTAGGAATTCTCCAATCCCTTAGAGGAGGCAATAAGGATGGAGCTAAGGGGACCCACGGCTCAAGCAGTTTCATTGGCTGAACGCACCAACCTTAAATGGCTGCAGCAAACCAGAGGAGTGCAAGACATGACTATTAGAGGTGGAGAAGATACTGTAAGAGATGAAATGTTCGATGGAGAAGTGGGTTCGGCTTGCTACATTCCATTTCAAAAGCGACATTGACCAATGGTGGAGGGCCACGCACCAGATAAAATTCCTTAACTCCAACCGATTAATGATCTCTTGGGAAAACTTTAGAGACGTGTTCTATGAAAGGTATTTTCCAAAGCATGAGAGAGATAGTTGGACAGAGAATTTCAGAACTTGAAGCAAGGGAATATGTCTATGGTAGAGTGTGAGGCGACCTTTCACCAGCTGGAATAGTTTACGTAGACCTTTGATATGGAGAATCGCAAAGCCAAGAGATTCATGGAAGGACTGAGCCCAACACTCAGGTCAAAAGCTTAGCTACTAGTGTCAAACCTTGACGGATACAGTGGAATTGACAGTCCAATATGAAGATGAACGTAGGTTGTTCCTAGAAGACCATCCCAAGGAAAAGGGGAAGATGTTCGCTCTATGATCGTCAGCTTTTGGGGTACCGAGCTCTAAAAGTTTTGGAAGCTCTAGAAGAAAAAGGAAGGAGCACTCTGATACAACGATTGAGGAAATACGGATCGATCCTACAGAGAAAAGTGTTCAAGAATAGAGATTTATTATCAATTATTGAGATGAAAAGTGAGAGATATGATAATTAAAGAATGAATCTAAAAGAAAAAGGAGCAACAGATTAAGTAAAACTAGGGTTTCGAATCCATTTATCTAGAATTGAGAATACATGATCATGTTTATTCTCTCCCCTTTATTTGATCTAAATAACTTGATTCAATGATTCTTATCCACACAAGAATAAACTATATGCTCAAATGTGCACCATAGCATATCAAGATTAGGAGTAAAAACACACAAACCAAATTAAATCAAACGATATATGATGGAATTGAGATTATATACACAACCCTCAATTAAATCTTTCCTAAACATAGACTAAAAAGATGAAATCAATGTTAGTCGATCAAAGTTTATCGATTATATGAATGATCTATGTAATATACATCCAACCCACATATGCATGAAGAACAAAGAGAAAGAAAAGAAAACACAATCACATATCTCAATCTAAATAAACTTCATCTCTGCCCTAGATCTAGAAGATTAGTCAAGCATGATAACATAAAACATTAAAATAAAAGAGGATGAAGGAGAAAGAGAAGACATAATTAAATAAAAAAAAACTTTTTATTGAAAGGAAACCTGAGATTACACTGATGATCTTCAAGATCTCCCAAAATACAAGAAAAGAAAGAGAGTCTAAAATCTAGCTTCCCTCCAGAGATCTACATAGGAGGTCCTTTTATAGGCTTACAATGACTTGCTTACGTCGGAGACAAATTTGGATAAATAGAAGCGATTTTTACATTTGATTACAAGATATTTTCCAACGCAAACCAATAATGCTCAAAGATTAGGTCAGAGCCACAATTTGGGCACCTGGGAGGCGCCCAAACTGCCTATAGGCGCCACCCAGGCGCCTAGGTCTTCCGAAACTGTTTCCGACTTAGTCTCCCCTTGATAAATTCTTCTTTCCTATATTTTTGGAATGCAGATAGCTCGGATTTGACCTCTTGACGTATCTTTGAAATCTCCATGCAAATATCTTCCTTTTTGGCACAATTATTCTTTTCTCTCTTATTTTCGTAGATTCCTGCAAAATTTACACAAAACACCTCGAGTAATATTATTTATACACAAAATAGACAAATATGGGAATAAAATATGCATGAATTATGAGTTAATCAAGCACTCTGATTCAACGCTTGAGGAAGGATGCGGTGTTGTTGGGAAGGAAAGTGTTGGATACAGCCAGACTGGCTCGAGCAGTGGCTCGAGAAGAGGACCTTGTTACTCTTGTGGGCAAATAGGGCATGTAGCGGCATAGTCTACATGCCGACAATGGAGTTTGGACAGCATAACATGCTACAACTACAGAAAAACAAGGCATGTCCAAAAGTGTAACATCTGTAAATTTATTTTGTAATAATTTCATTTTATGAATTTATTTCTAGGTGGGTGTTATGTTTTGAGACACATTTGTGTGGTTTCATGGTTTTGGACGAGGGCCTCGTGGGTCGGCTTCTATTTGTGTGTTCCTATGCATGGTTGGCACTATGCTTGTAGACCCGTGTATGGGTCCGTGTGTGGGCCCATGTGTGGGTCCGTGTGTGGGCCCATGTGTGGGTGGGCCAGTGGTTGGCCTCATGCATGTTTGGTGTGGTGCACAACTGGGAGACTCGTTCGTGTGCAGGCATGGCTGAACGGTTGCATGCACGCGGCCACCTACCCCTTTACCTGGCTTTATAAGCCAAAGTCTTCCGCTATGCACGACACCACTCCTCTCCTTTATTCCCTGTGCATTTCCCTCCTTCCCCGAGCACACCTCCATCTCCTCCCCCTTCCTCCACCACCACTCTCCCTCTCTCCCCCTCCCTCTCGTCACTCACCCTCACCATCATCCCCTCTCCTTCACCATTTCTCCCTCTACCTCTACTCCCCTGCTTCCTCCCCTATTAGTGTGCTTGAGGGTGGACTGCGACGTGAGGCGGTGTGTGGAGCTCTAGTGAGTCGTCCTTGAGGTTGAGGTAGCTTCGGTGGACCCCAGGGTCGTCGGAAATGGCTGGGGTTGGCCGGAGGATCGCTGAAGGTCGCGTATAAGGTACACACCTCACCCCTTTTAGCAGAATGCATGAAAATGCTAGAAAAACTAGGATTGTATGAAATCTAGGTAAATTTACATTCCTAGAATTTGTTGTGAATTTATAATGATTTATGGTAGTATTTATGGCATTTATGGCAATGGTTGTGTTTTGGGTCCCTTTAACCCTTCTGACTTTGTGGTTTTCTTGCATGAGCAGTTGTGCACGGATTTTAGTTTTGTTTATATGGATTTGGAGTAGACTTGAGGGTCTACAAAATATGTTTTATGTGGATTTTATCGTGATTGTTTGGTGGGCCCGTCCCTCACTTCCACTTAGGAGAAGAGTCAGATAGTAGGTTTGGGTTGTTTTCTGGTTTTGCAAGAAACGACATGCCGAACTATTTCGGTATGCCTTTTTTCTATTAGTTTTGGTCCTCAATCGTGTTTTGGTCGACTAAATTCCTTTGGTCTACCGTTCTGACTATGAATATTGACTGTTGACTTCCCATTTCGGTCGACTGAACTAGTTTGGTCTTCCGAATAAGGGATTTTCGGCCTATCGATCGGGAGTTCTGTAACGACCCCTAAGTCGCTACCACTAAATCTAGCTACAAATTTTCATTTAATTATTTTTTATCTTCATTATTAACCAACAATTACACTAATGATGTAACTAAGGCTAAGTACTCCTAACAGGAAATAAAACAAATAAACAACAGAAATAAACTAAACTAACACTCACCTGAATCCCTGATATGTGGTAGCGTGACTCCTTCTATATGCACTAGCAACCAACAGCTACTATCCTGCACCTGCCAAAAACACACAAAACAAAGCACACGTGAGTGACCACTCAACGGTCACCCAGCACACACCCTACCTACAACTCGGCAACCAATGCCGAGGGCAACTAAGCACAGGCATCACACCTGGATGCCGCCAAACTCAAAAGGGCAATCTACCGACGCCCAGCACACAAGCACTAGCATCCTTCTCGGATGCCGCAACACCAAACGAGGTAGTCTACCATTGCCCGGTAGGCCACAAAATCACAAAATCATGTCTTTAAAACCATTCTTTTCTTTTCTTTTGCAAGACCATATGCGTGCACTTTTAAAACCTCTTATGCATGCCCGAGAAAGCTACTCTCGCCATCTCAAGCCCAAAACAACACCAAAAGCACAACTACAGGGACTGCTCTGTACAACATGGTCCCCTTTGGACCCAAACACACACCAAGCCACGGAGCCTCTGCTCCCAAAACAACGAAGCCATTGCTCCCAAACACTGTGCCTCAACAAGCGCCAAAACCACGGCCTTCTCTAGGCCTAGAGCCTGATTTCCCAAACCAGGACTCTACACATACACAAACACAAGCACAAACACAAACACAAGCACAAACAGTGTGTTGAACTGCCCGGCGCCAAGCAGACAACACTGGCCACAAGCAATCCACTGAGGAGCGACCACAGTGTCTGCACTACCATGGTGAAGCCACCCTATGCAGGAGCGATCACCGTCCCGCGATTCTCCCACCTGGAGAACCCTCAACAAAGCCAACCCCTCTTTGGGAAGGCAATCCTGTCTCTCAGGACGCTACCAGCTACAAGGCGCGCGTCCCACCCGCACTGGCCACCACAGGGTACGCCTCCTCACAGCGCCCTCCACACGGTGCTCAGGAAGGAGTCTCATACCTCTACACCCGAGCTTCAGTGCTCACAACGACAGCAGGAATATCATACCCCCCCTCGTCATGCCACGAAACACCTCAACTTACGGACCTCAACCTCGACTTCGCGAACGATAATCAAGGAGTATCATACCTCCAAGACCACACGAATACTCGCCTCAGTCTGTTGGTCCCCAACGCAAACAGAAAGTACCTGAAAACTTTTTACAAAACCATTTTCAAATCTGTACTCTTCTCTTTCCAAAACTCTCTTTTTGGAAAATCTTTTCAAAACCATTAAATGTCTTTTAAAATTCAAGCAACATTGTGCCCAACAGCGGCACGAAAACCAAAGGTCAAGAAACCACAAACAAAACACAACCTCGCAGCTCTCCTGTTAGGCCCAGGTAAAAGTACCTTGGGAGCATCTGGGTTCACGAGCACCACGCTCTACTTATGACCACAACCCAAGAAAACACCAACAAAGCATTCTCTGAGTGTCACATCCACCCAGAAGACACCACAGTAATGCAAACACAACCAAAACTCCACGTTCTGGCACCAAGTGTAAGACACCTACTGGCTCGTGTCCCTTGAGAACACAACTAGATCGACTCAAAACCTGGAATAGTGCCACTGAATACTCCATTCAGTGCACCGCACACAAAACCACACAAACCCTAGACCTAAGGACACTATCGTTATCCCTAAAGTCTAGTCTAAACCAACTGAGGAAAACCTATTATTTCTAAATCATTTCATCTTTTATTCTATCCATACTCCAAGTGGAATCTTGCTAATTCGTTTTAGGCAAATCCTAGACCATTCTAATGATTATCCTAATCATTTATGTCATTATGTTTATCCCCTTTAAGATTAATATATATATATATATATATATATTAATCAAAACAAAAGATAACGCAGGATCAGGGCCTGAATCAACAGACTGAAATGGAACAGTCGATCGAACCTGGGCTCAAGGCACCAGATCGGTAGACCGAAAAACCACTCGGTCAACCGAAAACCCCTGATTCGGCAGACCAGAAACGTTTGATCGACCGAACCAGAAATTTTATCAACACCCAAGACTCCCAGAACGACAGACCAAATAAATTCGGTCGACCAAACCAAGAGTCGAGGGGACAATCTGCAATGAAAACTAGCCGACTACATGGCAACCCAAAATGGGACCCAAAGCCCAATCCTGCAAACCACCAATCCAAACCATGCAAACAATATATAAAAATGAAGATCTCAATGAGATCTTCCAAACCAGACAAACAACACCGAGATCCATCAAGCGGATCTCAAGAAAACAGCAGAAAACACAAAGGGAACACTATTACCCCCAAACCATAAATACGGCCATAAATGGCCCACAAATGCACAATAAATTCTATAAAATTAACTACAACTACTAGCACACTAACATGCACCTATGGTACAAATTTGGAATCAAAATAAAATCTACGGGATGCGTACCTCCACTGAAGATGCAGTGACGCGAGACGGACAGCGATGCTCCTCCTCCAGCCATGAGTTGCTCCTCTCATTCACGTGGCGACGGCGGCAAGGTGACGGCTGCATCCTCCTATTCCCCACCATCTCCCTCTCTCTCTCTCTCAACCCTCTCTCCCTCCTGCCTCCCCTCTCTCTTTTCTCTCCCTCTCCCACACACGAGAGGGGAAGAAGAAGAAAAAGAAGAAGAAGAAGAAGAAGAGGTAGGGTTGTAAGTGGGTCGGGTATAACCCGTTAACCCGAGTTAACCCGACCCGTTAAGAACGGGTTAGGGTAGAACTTTTGTATACCCGTTGACCCGTTAACCCATCACCCGCTAACCCATAAATTTAGTGGGTCAGGGTCAGGGTAGCATACTACGGGTACCCGTTAACCCATTAATCCGGGGGTAATTAAGTAAATTTACCTAAACCCTAACATTTTAACATAAAATACAAATATATATAAACATTTTAAATTTTTAACCTAACATTTACCTGCAGATGGCTGCACGGCCGCACTCCTGCTCCCACAGCCCGCAGCGGCGTCCCCCGATCCGACGTCCGGCGTCCCCCGATCCTCCGATCCGGCGTCCGATGGCAGACTGCATCCCAACACCCCCGTGGCCCCGTCCCAGCGTCCCCCGATCCACAAAGAGAAGTTTCGGTTTTGAAGATTCCTCTGCAGGGAAGGAGTTTCCAATGCGAAAAAGGTACCGCAAATCTGAAATGGCTTCTGGATAGAAAAAAAGCATGGGTCTTCCTTCTTCTCTTAGAATGTTACAGTTTGATTCTGTGAACACCCTTCTAAGCTCCTGTGTCCAATCTCCTATTGTCCGTATATGAACGCTGAGATGGTTGTCTCCAGGAGAAGAGGTGATAGAGAATGGGTGCCTGTCATTATTTATTATTATTTTTACATCCCATATCAGCTTGGTAGAGGTTAAAGAAATATCAGCTTTATTATTATTTTTACATCCCATATCAGCTTGGTAGAGGTTAAAGAAATATCAGCTTTATTATTATTTTTACATCCCATATCAGATGGTCTTCCTTATTATTTTTACATCGTATGAACGCTGAGATGGTTGTCTATGGGCACTAATGCTTTCCTTCTTTTTTCCATCCTTTAACTTTCCACTAAGGATTTGTATATCGTATGAATTTCATATATAATGAAATCTTCATTTTCTTCCTTAAAAAAAGACAGGGAAATGTTCCTTAGAACCATTCCAATCCAAAAAATAGTACATAGAAGAAAAGGAAATTGATGGTCAATTTTCTGACAGATATCTTATTTGCAAGAATTAGAAAACTACCTTCCATGAAGTGAATTCAGATCTGCACATATTAATACAGGCATATGTGCATTGGCATACTTTTTCTCGAGTGTTTCCAGGAGTGTTTCAAGGTTCACAAGATGTTCTGTACGAGATATTTGACTTCAAGATGGTTTTCGAAAGTTTCTGTTGGAAATGCTTGTTCTAGGTTGAGTTATTTTTACTGGTTAAGGATTTGGACAAAATAATTCATGTGAAGATGCATTTTGAACATCCCAAACGCATGCATTGTATGAAAGTTACGGGTTGTTTAAATGTGGGCATTGTACCCATCAAGTATTTTTAACTCTCATATTTTCACAATGCATAGATCTTAATTCTAAAAACAACCTCAATTTTGCCTAATCTTTCCTTGTAACACAAATAGTATACCTGAAATTCAGCTTTTTACTCTCTTTATTGTTGGTAAATCTGTTAGCATAAAGTTGACCAGGACTGTTGCATTTTCATGGATATACGAATGTTATTGTTCCAGATTTCCCTCAATATACGAATCTCAGGTTTATATTGGATACAGTGCGGACTTCATCTGTG
>JAMKQA010047297.1:0-17889 GCA_024699735.1 Posidonia australis | reverse complement strand
AAAAGAATTTGAAATGAGTATGATGGGAGAGCTGACATTTTTCTTAGGATTACAAGTAAAGCAAACCAATGTTGGAATATTTATAAACCAAGAAAAATTCACTAGAGAACTATTGAAGAAATTTGGAATGGATCATAGCAAATTAGCTAGGACCCCTATAAGTACCTCCACCAAGTTAGAAAATGATGAAAATGGTAAAAAGGTAGATCAAAAAGTATATAGAAGAATGATTGGATCACTCCTGTATCTAACAGCTAGTAGACCTGATATAATGTTCAGTGTATGTTTGTGTGCAAGATTTCAAGCCTCACCTATGGAATCACACATGAAAGCAGTCAAAAGAATTCTAAGATATTTACAAGGATCAATTGAGTTAGGGCTATACTATCCTAACAACACTAGCTTAGATCTTATAGGATATAGTGATGCCGATTATGCCGGATGTAGAATTGATCGAAAAAGTGCCAGCGGTACGTGTCAATTTCTAGGGCACTCATTAGTCTCTTGGTTTAGTAAGAAACAAAATTGTGTTGCACTCTCAACAACGGAGGCTGAATATATTGCAGCCGGGTGTTGTTGTGCTCAAATTCTTTGGATGAAACAAACATTACAAGACTTTAAAATAATGTTATCAACAACTCCAATATTCTGTGATAATACAAGTGCAATTAATTTAACAAAAAATCCTGTTCATCATTGTAGAACTAAACATATAGAAGTAAGACATCATTTTTTAAGAGATCATGCCCTTAAAAACAATATTAAGTTAGAATTTATTCCCACTAAGGAACAATTGGCAGATATATTTACAAAACCTCTTGATGAACAACAATTTATTAAGATTAGAAGAGATCTGGGAATTTGTCAATTATCAGATTTAACATAAAATACTCTATGTGCATTTTCAGTATACCGAGGGTATCTACCAAAAATTATTGCTTCGGCATACCAAAATTTAACGGTATACCGAATTTATGGCAGATTTGTTTTGGTTTACTGTTTCGGCATACCGAAATTTAATGGTATACCGAATTTATGTCAGATTTTTTTTGGTGTATTGTTTCAGCATACCAAAATCTTGCGGTATACCGAAATCCCCTGAGCCATTATTTTTTGGTACACTGATGCATGTACCGAGTCATGTTCCGAAATCTCCTGTCGATGATTTTGGCATATCAAAAAAATTTCGGTATACCGAATCACCGGCAAACTCTGTTTTAAACCCAAAAATCTAGGGTTTCCTTCTTCCATGTTTTAAAATACGGTCGACCAAAACCGTACACCGATATCTCTCCTCTCTTCCTTTCAACATAGGGCTAATCTTTTTCACGCCTCTCCAGCACTATACAACCCTTCCCTTCCTCCTCTCCACCCATGGCACCTAAGAAAATGCTTGCATCAAAGGGAATGAGAAAGCAAACGGACAATACACCTGCGGCTTCCAACATTCCCACTTCGAAATACCGATTTGTGGACAACGAAGCTGAGATCGCTCACCGGGAACGATTTGCCAACAGGGAGATACTCACTGGAAGACGAATCCTTTTCAATGAACTCGAATCTATTAAACGCTTATTTGATTTTCAGGGATTAATCCCATTTTTAAGCTCTATAGGTGATAGACTATATTATCCTACCCTCGAATCTCAATTTTATGCAAATCTGACCTATTCTCACTCACTAGCCCATTCCTATATTTGTGGTAATACTATCGATTTTGACGGTGTCTTACTAGGTCGCTTATTTCAAATTCCATATTTAGGGACAGATATCACACTTTCGATGTATGAACTAGGATGGTCCTATAGTGAAATGAATAAAGTTATCTCCTTGAACCCCAACAACACTTTCAAACCCAATAAGATCAAACAACTCACCAAAAAATCTAGAATTATCGCCTACATTGTCGCCGCCAATTTGGTCCAAACAAAGGGTCATCATGATGAGTTGAGTGAATTGACTTATAAAGCCATCTATGCCATTGTTAAACAAATTCTGGTTAACTGGAGCCAAGTCATTTTTTACTGTATCACTCATGTCAAAACCAAACTATTTTTTGGTCCTCCTTTAACCTACTTGTTTGAAAACTATGCCATCTCTCTTGATGACGAACCCAGTCTTCTAGTCGAAACCAAACCTTTAGGAACTCAAGCAGTGACCAAAATGGAACAATCTATTGAACTTCATAATAAACTCAGAAATCTTCCAGTGGGTTCCTCATCGGCACCACCACAAGCAAGAACTGAATATTTCAGCTCTGAAGAAGAGGCGGCAGATGAGTCTGACATCTCCAAGAAATTGGACTCGATCCAACAACAAATGACTGGGATGAGTCCCTAGCAAAAGAAAATGATGGATATTCAAATTCAACAGCAAAAGCTTATCTCTGAATTGATGCTTCAACAAACTCAAAAACATCAAGAATATATGGAAGGCATCAAGAAGCTGACAGATCAGGTCGAGGCGTACCAGGACACGCTTCAAGAATATCACCAGGATATTCTTGAACATATTAATCCACCTTCTCTTTAATTTTACTGTTGTAATTTTATTCGGATTTTCACATCAAACATCTCTTGGATATTTTTTTTGGTTATCTGGTTTGCTATATGGGTAAAGTTATCTATGGCATTTTATTTTTTTTGATTATGTCAGAAAGGGGGAGTAATAAGATATGAAAATATGACATGAGAATATCGAAAATATATGACATGCGGATATCAATTTAAAATATATGACATGAAAAAGGGAAGCTTAGTTTAAGGGGGAGGAAAAGTCAAAAGAAGCTAAGTTTAAATTTCAAATTGATATTATGATATTCTGATTTTGTCATCATCAAAAAGGGGGAGATTGTTAGAAATATACTTTTGTTTTGATGATTACACTTGAACTAATGAAGTTTTTGTATATTTTCATGGAAATAAAAGGTTGAAGAAATTATATGTTGTAAATGTATGTACTCAGAAAATGGATTGAAGAATGTAATTAAGTCATGTAATGCTTATTTTGTAAAAAGTCAAAATATTTACAAAGATTCATGAAGTATCAAAATCGACATACCGATCCAAGAGAAAACGGCATACCTCACGGCGTTCCGAATTCAAAGAAGTAGAAACCAGAATCGACATACCGAAGGAAAATCGGCATACCGATCCAGGAGAAAACGACACTTGCATCGGAATTCTGGGAAAAACTGAGGAGATAAAGATGAAGACAGAAACGGCATACCGGGATGAAACGGCATACCGTTTCATGAGAAATCGGTATACCGAAAGAATTTCGGCATACCAAATTGCCCGACAAGTGCAGATTGAAGATCATTTTGGCATTCCGGAGGTCAAAACGGCATACCGAAAGACTAGCCGTTTGTGACCGTTTTTCTAGTCGTTAGACACATCCTTCAATGGTCTTATGGCTATAAATAGGACTCGATTATCCTCGATAATACAACCAATGATATACTTGTAATTCGACATTCTTTTTGTTCTATATTCTCCTCACAAGTGATATTGTAAAGCTATTGTTGTAAACGAGCTCTGTGAGAGGGGAGTCTTAAAGTTGTAAAGCATCAGACAAAGGCTCTAGCTTCTCGGGGATAGAGAAGTGGTGGGAGCAAGGGAAGAGTTGGTAGGACGACCAACACAAGTAAGTTCTTTATTATTTTAAGAATAAGGGAAAAATCTCAAGTGGATCTTGAGGAGTGGGCTAGGCTGGGGTTGCCGAACCACTATAAATCACACGAGTTTTCAATTTCTCTCATCTCCTTCTGGTGCATTTATTTTCTGTGCCATCAAGAGTATGTGATAAGTAGTAGTTAGTAAATCACTTTGCTTATATTCTCTTTTGATATTTAAAATTGGATAAAGTATTATTAAAAGTAAGATTCTCTATTCACCCCTATGGTGCAGAGTGTCTAGACTAGAATCTCCAACCAGAATGCCCGGGTTGTTTTGAGAAAATGTAGCGTAAGATCATGCTTCCAACATGGCAGTCAAGTGCATATTCCTTTAGGAAAGCGACAATCACTACGACTACAATGCTTACAGAGCCATAACTACAGTTGGCCATTACCATAAGCAGCATCCTTGATCGTAGAATGTCATTCTTTGATCCAATAGGCCATAGATACTCACTTCCCTCTGAATTGTCAGGCACAAGCAGCAAAATTCCAGCAAAATCTGCGAGCAGCATCAGTTCAAAGTAGTCACGGTTCAAGGTGTGCCCACAAGCAAGTGCTTCCTGGCAAACCTCTTTTGGCTAAACCAGCTGTCTAGGCCCCCTAGCTTTCTTCTGTTCCTATCTTTCAACAACATCCTTAGCATTTTGATGTCAGGGGACATGTGAGCTGCCTTGTAGTATTTGTCCTCTTTTCGATACAAAGGGCATGTTAGCTACCTTTTGGTATCATTCTCTTGTCACTAGGGGCATGTTAGCTACCTTTTGGTATTATCCTTTTGATACTAGGGGTATGTCATCTGCTTTTGGTATCATTCTCTCATTGCCAGGAGCAATGTCAACTGCCTTTTGGTATTATCCTTCTTTCGATACGAGGGGCATGCTAGCTGCCTTTTGGTATTATTTGCTTGTTGCCAGGGGGAATGTCAGCTGTCTTTTGGTATTATCCTTTCGATACTAGGGGCATGTCAGTTGCCTTTTGGTATCATTCTTTTGTTTCCAAGGGCATGTCAGTTGCCTTGTGGTATTATCCTCTCGATACTAGGGGCATGTCAGTTGTCTTTTGGTATCATTCTTTTGTTGCCAATGTCCTGTCAGTTGCCTTTTGGTATCCTCCTTTCGTCACCAGAGATATGTTGGCTATCTTTCGGTGTCATGTTGTCCTGTCTTCCGAATTGTCACTAGTTGCTTCTCGGTTGATGAGTTTGTTTATTTTCCTTCTTCAGAATTGTCACTGACTGTTTCTCGATTGATGAGCTTGCTTATCATGCTTCTAAACTCACAAGCTGCTTCTTGATTAACAAGTTTGCTTTTCCAGTCTTCTGAACTATCACTGGCTATTTTCCGGTTGACGAGTTCGCTTTCCAACCATTCTAACCGTCACTAATTGATTCTTGGTTGAGGAGTTTTTCCATCCTACCGTTCGAACTATCACCGACTATTTTTCGGTTAACGAGTTCGCTTATCATGCTTCTGAATTGTCACCGGCTGCTTCTCGGTTGACGAGTTCATTATCTTGCTTCCAAATTAACACTGACTGCTTTCCAGTTGACGAGTTCGCTTTTCTAGGCTTCTAAATCGTCACTGATTGCTTCTCGGTTGACGAGTTCATCCATCCTATCTTCTGAACTATCATCGACTATTTCTCGATTGACGAGTTCACTTATCATGCTTCAAAATCGTCACTGACTGCTTCTCGATTGATGAGTTCGTCTATCTAGCCTTCCGAATCATCACCGACTGCTTCTCGGTTGATGAGTTTGCTTCTTTTGTTTCTTGAACCGTCACCGACTGCCTCCCGATTGATGAGTTCTCTTATCTTGCCTTTTGAACTGTCACTAGCTGCTTCCCAGTTGATGAGTTTGTTTATTTTCCTTCTTCCAAACGGTCACTGACTGTTTCTTGGTTGACGAGTTTGTTATCGTGCTTCTGAACTATCATTGAATGCTTCCTAGTTGATGAGTTAGTTATCCGGCTTCCAAACTTTCACCGGCTATTTCCTGGTTGTCGAGTTCGCTTTTCCAAACTTTCGAATCGTCTCCGATTGTTTCTTGGTTGACGAGTTCATCCATCCTACCTTTCAAGCCATCATCAGCTGCTTTCCGGTTGACGAGTTCACTTTTCTATTCTTCCGAACTGTCATTGGCTACTTCTCGGTTGATGAGTTCGTTTATTTTTCTTCTTCTGAACTATCACCGACTGTTTCTCAATTGACGAGTTCCCTTATCGTGCTTCTCAACTGTCATCGGCTGCTTCCCGGTTGATGAGTTCAATATCCTACTTTCAATCTGTCACCAACCGCTTCCCGGTTGGCGAGTTCGCTTTTCTAGCCTTCTGAACCGTCACCGATTGCTTCTCGGTTGACGAGTTCGTCCATCCTACCTTCCGAATTGTCACCAACTATTTCTCGATTGACGAGTTTGCTTGTCGTGCTTCCCAATCGTCATTGGTTGCTTGCCGGTTGATAAGTTCGCTTTTTCAGTCTTCCAAACCATCACTGGCTACTTCTCGGTTGATGAGTTTGTTTATTTTCCTTCTTTC
The DNA here is from genome assembly GCA_024699735.1 of Posidonia australis. Lineage (NCBI taxonomy): Eukaryota > Viridiplantae > Streptophyta > Magnoliopsida > Alismatales > Posidoniaceae > Posidonia > Posidonia australis. The sequence continues at coordinate 11,673 of JAMKQA010047297.1, read as the reverse complement.
GAATTGTCACCGACTTTTTCTCTGTTGACGAGTTCGCTTATCGTGCTTCTAAACTGTCATTGATTGCTTTCCTGTTGACGAGTTCTCTTTTCTAGTCTTCTGAACTATCACTTGCTGCTTCCTAATTGATGAGTTGTCGTTTCCAGCCTTCTGAACCATCACCGATTGCTTCTTGATTGACGAGTTCGTCCATCCTACCTTTCGAACTGTCATTGACTATTTCTCGATTGACGAGTTTGCTTGTCGTGCATCTGAACTATCACTGGCTGCTTCTTGGTTTACGAGTTCACTTTTCTAGCCTTCCGAGTCATCACCGATTGCTTGTCGGTTGACGAGTTCGTCCATCTTGCTTTCGGAACCATCACTGGTTGCTTTTTGGTTGATGAGTTCGTTATCTAGCCTTCCAAACCATCATCGACTACTTCTCGGTTGATGAGTTCGTCTATCCAGCCTTTCGTTCTGTCACCAGCTGCATCTCGGTTGATGAGTCCATTTTCTTGCTTTTCGAACCATCATCGACTTCTTCTTTGTTGATGAGTTTGTCTATCCTACCCTCTAGTTGATGAGTTCGTTATCTAGCCTTTCGAACCGTCATCGACTGCTTCCCTATTGATGAGTTTGTTATCTAGCCTTTCAAACCATCATCGACTGCTTCTTGGTTGACGTGTTCGTCTATCCAGTCGTCTGAATCGCCACCGACTACTTCTTGGTTGATGAGTTCGCTTTTCTTTCTTTCTGAACCGTCATCGATTGCCTCTCGATTGATGAGTTCGCTTATCTTGCCTTTTGGACAGTTACCAACAACTTTCTGGTTGACAAGTTCATTTTATTTTCCCGCTTCTGAACCGTCACCGATTGCTTCTCGATTGACAGGTTTGTTATCCTGCTCTCCCGTACTATCGTCGACTGCTTCTCGATTGATAGATTTGTGTCTTGCTTTGTTTTCTGCTACCAGGTGTTTTTTGGATGTTGTGTTCACTGTTCTTTTTGGGCTGATATCCCAAACTATCTGATTGAAATTTGTCAAAATTTCACTTTTTAGTAGATAAGTCTGAAACTTGCCACATTTCGACTAGTAAGTCTGAAACTTGCCACATGTCGGTTGGTAAGTCCGAAGCTTGCCATATCCTCTAGTCGATAATTTCGCTATCTTAACATGCCGCTTTCGATTTCTACTCAGAATGGTTGGAATCGATGGTGCCCTCCTTTGGTCTTGCCCTAGATGGACTAAACCAATCCTTTTTGGGCTGGTACCACAAGCTACCCGGATGACATTCGTCAAATGTCTATCTTTTCGGTTGATAGGTCTGGTATCCTATCATGCCCCTTGATTTCAACATTCTACTAATTTCTTGTTCTCCCATAGATATGGGCGGGGTGTCCCGCCAAGCCTGAACATCGATCTCGATTACCCTCGACCTCGCTTAGGGAGGGGCATCTGTAGACACCCTAGATTTTACAGGAAGGTTTGAGTGGATCCAGAGGAGAGGATGTGATCTTTGAAATGCCTCAATAGCGTTCATATTAACCATTGGTTGCCAATTGTTCCTTAGTGAATGGTCAATGAGCTGAAGGGTTACACGACTGACTTTTATTGGGTCAAGTGGTACATTCAACCAGTTATATGTGGCGTGGATTCTAGGCGTGTAGAGCTGGCACAAGTAAGTGGCGAAAATAGCTGGCATAATGCCCTTTTTTAGTGCTGAAGGGTGGAGAAGTCCACTTTACTACTTGATTACTTGATTCTCTACTGATGACGGTTAGGATTTGATTTGGCCTCTTTCCTCTCACTTCCAGGGACCATTATGCCCTTAATCCAGCGTCAAATCTACATTCAATCTCCTAGACAAAATCGCTGCCACTCACCTCTAACTGTTACACATTCACGGCCTTGGCTCGATTCCGTTGCCTATTTAAAGGCCTCGCGTCGCTCTAGAAGGATGACAAAGAGATTGCCTACCTCCACTTCCAGCTCTAGATTTCCTTAGGCGATCCAATTCCAGTGATAGTGCCCCTGGCGGTGAGCTCAGTCACTATCAATGACGCTCGAGATTTGAAGAGCCTTTGGCGATGTACGGTGCATCACAAGCAAGTCTCCTACTCTTCTTCGCTTCCATTCGAGTGTAGTGTAAGTCTGTGAGTCGTCGGGAGTTGGCTCCCGACACTCACTTCCTCTTCTTCCCCGTCGGTCATTGAGGTTGACAGCGGTGAGGAGTTGCTCCAGTCCGAGTGGTCTTGAGGCTGGGAGCGGGAGTCGTAGGCTTCAAGAATCTTGCAGGCACTCTTTGGAGGCCTCCTTCCCAGTTTCTTTGTGGATATCCGCTAAGTGATGCACCTCGGCGGAGCTTCACCGATTCTGGTGGCATAGGCCGGGGAAGTTGAATTCGCTGCTCCTCCTCGGACGATAATCATGCTTGTCCCTTCCTTATGCCTCCCCTGCCTCTCCAAACTTTGGATGGAGTTCGACTACCTCAGATAAGGATGGTCGGAGTGTGCATCGACGAGGGAGATGGGTGGAAGGATCGGTCAAGCCTTCCTTTGACTTGAGCTTGTAATCCTGCTCGTTTTCCTTTGTCCCAGCACTTCCAGCACTTAGTCTCCTATCTCCACATCTCCCTAATCCCCAGCGAGGATCATCGGCACCTCTCTGTAGACATACAGAGCTTCCACCGACGAGCTTGGAGGGAGGGATGACTGGAGACGTCACCTAGCAGTTGGATAGTAGGAGAGACTTGTTCGTCATCCAAGCTTACCTCCTAGATGCCAAAATCTATCTTCGAAGCCTCGCCATCGTCTGTCGAGGATAGTCGGCACCTTCTCCGTCAAGGTTGATTGGGAGGGAAGTTCACGACGCCGATTTTTGATCCAGCTAGCCGAACATCTTCCTCCTACCTTCTTCCAGCATCTCCAATCAACACTCAAGCAATCCACACTGGAAGGATCAAGATTCACTCAGAGTTCAACAACTGAATTGGAGATTGGTCACACGATGCTCGACAATGGTGGAAGCCAGCGAACTATCTTGGTGAGATGAGCTGGTAGTTACAGGCGGCGGTTTCAACTAACAGAATTAGTTGTCGAGATTGTCGGCATGGGGCCTAAGAATCCAGACCAAAAATGCCCTTTCTCTACGATTTTATCACTTTCTTCCATATTTTCCTATTTTCATGATTTTCACAATTTTATGATTTGTGTTGGGAGATTATCGCCCGAGGGCGTACATTAATTGACATGAAAATGCCAATGTCGACCCAACAAGGATTGTTTCCATTTTTGACATTCACGAGCATTTGAAGTTTTCCACTGTTTTGCACCGATTTTCTCTTCGGGTGACTCTGATTTACTTAATTTTACCTATCGCCCGAGGGCGTACATTAATAGGCATGACATTGCCGACATGGACCTGATGCAGATTATTTTTCCCCTTTTTGACCTTCACGAGCATTCGAAGTCTTCAGTAGTTTTGCACCAGCTTTCTCTCCGAATATTTCTGATGTTTTGCATGAGTTTCATATCGCCTAAGGGCGTACATTAATTGGCATTTCCAATGCCCACATTGACCCTCAGATTATTTTCTTCATTATTTCTTCCTTTTGTGTAATTTCACTTGGGGCTTTTCTCGTTTGATTTTTGCATTCGCATTGGCATGATTTTGAGCATACATCTTAGGGTTAGACAAGCATACATTACATTTTTGACGTATAGCAAGCGGTTAGCCAAGAATGACTGATTTTTGAGTGTATGGGGGTGCCTAACACCTTCCCCATGCGTAACAGGAATCCTTACCCATTCTCTGACTTGCAGCGTCTACGTGTTGCATCCATCAAGCACGGAGCACACACGCATTCATTCATTTGCATCATTTTCTCGCATTCATATGCATTTGGGTTTTCCTCGTCTTTCCAATAAAAGACTAGGTGGAGACTCCTTTCTCTTATTTTTTTTTATTCCTCTTTGGTGTTTCTGAGTCGAGTCTTCTTCCTCGGATTCACCATTTTCGTCGTGACCATATCAGGATTCTTCGTGTGTTTCCATGCACCGAGGAGTCATGCAGGGTTCCACTAGCATAGTCATGGTGACGCCACTAGGGGAGCACAATTTAGCCTGGAAGTATCTGTGGTCTGTCGGCTTGACATTGAATGGTAGAGCGTTTGATGTCGGCCTTATCATTATGAACATGTACGAGTACGATGTGATACTCAGCATGTATTGGTTAGCGTAGTAGTATGCTTTGATCGACTGTGCTCGGAGAAGGGTATATTTTGGGTCTTCTAGAGATGGTGACTTCTATGTAGAAGGTGCGTGTTGGGGTGAGCCTAGACTTATCATTTCGGCAATAGAGGCTTACAAGTCATTGGCTAAGGGTTGTGTGGGGTATCTAGCTAGTCTAGATACCTCCCCTTCTCCTGAGTTGGGTATTCACGACATCTCTACTGTTTGTAAATAACCCAACATGATCCTTGACAATTTGCTAAATATGTCACCTTATAGGGAAGTAGAGTTCTCAATTGAGTTGGTTATGGGGTTTGGTACTATTTTGAAGCTTCCTTATTATATGACACCAACAAAATTGAGAGAGCTCAAGACTCTGTTGTAGGAGTTGCTTGACAAGGGTTTTATCAGACCTAGTGTTTCTCTATGGGAAGCGCCCGTCTTGTTCGTTGACAAAAAGGATGGTTTGCTTCGGTTGTGTATTGACTACCAGATGCTGAACAAGATCATAGTGAAGAACAAGTATCCCTTGCCCCACATTGATGACCTGTTCGACTAGCTATAGTCTACTTTTGTATTTTGGAAGATTTATTTGAGATCTGGGTACCACCAGTTGAGGATACAAGACTCAGACATCTAGAAGACTACTTTCTAGATGCAATACAGGCATTATGAGTTCACAGTTACACCCATTGGCTTGACCAATGCACCGACTGCGTTTATGGGCCTAATGAATAGGATTTTTAGTCCATTTCTAGACTAGTTTGTGGTGGTGTTTGTGGATGATGTGCTGGTCTATTCTTTGGATGTGGAAACTCACGTCTTACTCTTGAGAGCAGTGTTAGAATCTTTGTGGAGACATTAGCTGTTTGCCAAGTTCTCCAAGTGTGAGTTTTGGCTGAGTGAAGTTATGTTCCTCGACCATTTGATTTCTAGAGATGGCATTAGAGTGAATCCTGCCAAGGTAGAGGTAGTGAGTAGTTGGGAGAGACCTAGCATAGTGATGGAGATCCGAAGCTTCTTAGGTTTGGTAGGCTACTATAGGAGGCTCATAGTAGTCGTGCCTTTGACAGAGTTGACTAAGAAGGGAGTCCCATTTAGTTGCACCCATGATTGTGAAGCAAGCTTCAATGAGTTGAAGGCTCGTCTAGCTTTTGCTCCCGTGTTGACTCTACCTTCTGGAAGTGGTGGCTTCACAGTGTATAGTGATGCTAGTGGTGTGGGGTTGGGTTATTTTCTGATGCAGCATGGCAATATTGTAGCCTATGCTTCTAGCCAGCTAAAGGATCATGAGAAGAACTAGCCAACCCATGATCTAGAGATGGCTACCGTGGTGTTCACCTTTAAACTCTAGCAACATTATCTGTACGGAGAAAAGTTTGAGGTCTACATTGATCATCAGAGCCTGAAGTATATCTTCACTCAGAGAGACCTTGTGGCAGTGTAGGTGTTTGGAGTATCTGAAGGACTATGATTTCAGTTTGTCCTACTACCCTGGGAAGGCCAATGTGGTTGTTGATGCCCTGAGTCAGCGTAGACACGTGATGGTGAGCCTGATGGTCAAAAAGTGGATCATGCTAGATGATCTAGTGGGTTGCAGGCCTAGAAGAAATGCTCAGGGAATGGTTGTTGCCTAGGTGGCTAACCTATCTGTCTGTTCCAAGCTGGTGGAATTTATTGTCGCCTGCCAGTAGCTAGATCCTTTTGTTTAGGCGACTTTGAGAAGTTGGAGGCTAGTGGAGAGCCTCATTTCTCTATTGAGGCATATGGAGATCTAAGATATGTTTTATGCTTGTATTTCCTTAACATGAGGAGGCCAAATAGCGGTTGCTGGATGAAGCTCATCGATCTAGGTACACCATTCACCTAGGGAGTATGAAGATGTACTAGAACTTTAAGAGGAATTTTTGGTGACTGACATGAAGAGAGATGTTGCTGACCACGTGGTGAGGTGCATGACTTGCCAACTGGTCAAGGTAGAGCACTAGAGACTTGTAGGGACTTTACAACTTTTGGACGCCCCTATGTGGAAATGAGAATACATCTCCATAGATTTCGTGATTAGTTTGTCGTGCACTCAGAGGAAGAATGACACTGTGTGGGTGATCGTGAATTGGATAACCAAGTCTGCTCATTTCTTGGCTATTCAGGTGAATTTTTTGATGCACTGACTGGCATTGTGTCAAAGCTTGTTTAGTTGCATGGTGTTCCTGTGTCTGCTAGAGACACAAGGTTTATGTCAAGGTTCTGGATAACCTTGCAGGAAGCTTTCGACATGGTGCTCAACTTCAGTATAGCATTCCATCCTCAGTTAGATGGTCAGACAAAGATGACCATCTAGACACTGGAGGATATGCTTAGAGCATGTGCCCTGGAGTGCAAGGAAGTTGGGCAGACAACCTGTCATTGATTGAGTTCGCTTACAATAATTGCAACCACTCGAGCATTGGGATGGCACTATACGAAGCATTGTTTGGTAGGCCATGCAGATCACCCGTGTGTTAGTGCGAAGTGGGTGAACGTCATTTGCTTGGTCCTGAGATTGTGTAGCTATATGCGGACAAGGTAGATCAGATCCTTAGCAGGCTAGTGGCTGCACAGAGTCCATAGAAGAGCTATGTCGATCAAAGGAAGAGACTGTTGGAGTTTTTGGTGGGAGACTGTGTTCTTGAAGGTGTCACCAACCAAGGGCGTGATGAAGTTTGGAAAGCATGACAAGTTGAGTCTCCATTATATTGGGTTGTACCAGATCACGTAGAGGGTTGGTGAGGTTGCTTATAGGCTAGATCTACCACTAGAGCTGTTGTTTGTGCACGACGTATTCCATGTCTCCATGTTGAGGAAGTGTCTAGCTGACGCATCTCAAGTGATTCTAGTTCAACCAAAGGTGCCCATGAGGATTTGTCCTTTGTAGAGGATGTCGTCTAGATCATCGACTGAAAAGAGCAAGTGTTGTGGAACAAGGTGATTCCACTTGTTTTCGTGCGATGGCAACATCATGGAGCCGAGGAGGCTACGTGGGAGTATGAGGATGCCATCCTAGCCTATTATCCATATTTGTTTGCCTACTAGTGATTTTGAGGGCGAAATGCTTTTGTAAGGTGGTTAGGATGTAACACCCAAAAATTCATTTAATTGTAAATATAAATTTTAATGAATTTTATAATGGACAGGTGTTACTGGTGCAAGGCTATTTTAGTAATTTTGTGGTTTTATGCTTGGATTCCATTGGTTGGCCTATCCTGTGCCTTGTCCTTTAGTGGAGGCACTGTGCCCATGCTCCTATGTGCAGGGGTGTGCAGATGTGTTGTGTGGTTGGCCTTGTGCTTTATGGCTAGTGGTTGGGTTGGGGATGTGCGGGTCAGCATGTGTGTTTGATTCTTCGTTGGGCACATGTAGCTCTAACTCTCGACTGACACGTATAAAAGAGGAGTGAACGTAGTTTCTTCTGCACTCCTCCATCCCCCTTGGTTCCCGCCATCTTTCTCCTCCTTCTTCTCTCCTCCCCCACCCACAAGCATCTGAGTGGTTTTTTGGCCTACCGTTTCTGGTGCCTTGAGCCCAATTTGGTAGACCGGTCCATTTTGGCATGCTAAACTAGGCTTGAGTGGTGTTTTAAAGGTGATTCTTTGGGGCTTTTCCTGAGGAGTTTTAAATGCCTATAAAAACGGATTTTGTGGGTCATCAATGATGGTCTATTGTGGACACTTAGTGCATCGGTTTTGTGAATTTTTGAAGGATATAAAATAGTTTTGAAAAAGAATTTCAAAGAGAGATAGCCTATTTTGGAAAAGAGATTTCCGTGGTTTCTGTGTGTGGGCCAAGATACCATGGCCATGCTAGTTGGACCAGGGAATGTAACGACATTTCAGGTGGTCAGGTGCATCACCCAAGTTGAGGTCGAGGACTAAGATATTGTAGGTGAGTGTTTGTCGGGTCTTGGAGGTATGAGACTCTCTGACTGTTGGCCATGAGGCCGAGGTTGAAGTGTTGTCTGGACTTGGAGGTATGATACTCCAGTGGTCACCGGACACTGAGGCTCGAGGTACTACCGAGTGTAGAGGTATGACACTCCCATTGTTTTGGGATCATGTGGAGGACTCCATTAAGGCAGACCTTGTGGTGTTGGCTACGATGGGTATTGCACATGTCCCATTGCTGGTAGCGTCCTAAATGACAGGACAACCATCCCAGATGGGGTTGGTTTTGTGAGTGTTCTCTAGGTAGGAGGACTTCAAGACGAAATTGCTCCTTGTAGGGTGGTGGGTCCGTGGCAGTGTAGTGTACCTCAATGACAGCTTATGGCCAGAGTTGGTTGCTCAACGTTGGGCAACATGACCCAATGTGGTTGTGATGTTTTGACCAATATGGCTTGAGTTTGAGGTTTTGGTCAGTTGGGCCGTGCTTTGGCCTATTTCGGCTAGTAGGGCTTGGTTTTGCTACACATATGTTTTCCCGTATGTTTATGACTTTAGAAGAAATATGAGAAATTTCTGAAGTCAAGATTTTGTGGTTTTGGTCGATAGGGTCTGTGTTTTCAAACTTGGTGGATTTGGTGAAAATGATCTCGAAAATGATTTAAAAGAGAAAACTTGGTTTTATTTTCTAGGTTTTCGTGAGGTGTGTGCTAGGTGACTTTTTGGTCACTTATGCGTGTTTTTGTGTGGTTTTTTGGTCACAGGTGCAAGCCAACAGCTTTAGATGAGTCTAGTGCCTATAGTTGAAGTCTTGTAGTTGCACATATAGGTTCTTGGTTGTTAGATGCTTTTAATTTAGTCTTTAATTTCCTATAATTTAGCATTTAATTATTGTTGAAATTATTTAGACTAATGTATTTTTGTTGGTAGTGACGTGGGTTGTTACAGTCTGCAACCGTGAGCTCAAGCCATAGGCAAGACAGAATCGTTTTGATGCTACTAGAGGATGGAGGGAGTAGGGGTAGAGTAGAGGATGTGATGTTGATGTAGAAAAACACAATGCAACTCCCTCAGTTGTTTGCACCAAGCTTCATCGGAATTCATGGGCTTGACTGGCCGTGGAGGTGGCAGGGAGCACAGGTGAGCATCCTTAATGGCTTGGAGAAAGAGAGGAAGGGTTAGACGCACTTGGACAGGTCACCAAGTGCACATGGGCCAATGGCCTAGCATGGGCAGAGACCCTATCATCGGCGGTCGAGAAATATGATGCATGAATGATGGAAAATATGATGAATTTAGAGGGAAGACAAGCTATGGAAGTAGCGATGCAATAGTAGAACAAGATATAGGAAACACTAAGATGTAGGGTTGAAAGGATGCTCACCTATGCGTGTGTGTTGGTTGTCCTTCCAGCGTGGCTCACAACGGCTTTGTTTGGGTTGTTAGTGCATTGCAGCAATGGAGGTAGACGAGGAGGATTGCGGTGGCACTGTGGATACTCAAAGGGGCAATGCAGTGGCTGGTTAGGTGGGTCAGTGGTGGTTAAGGCTGGTGCGGTGCAATGGTGTGTGTGATGGCTAGAATGGTGGCAGCAATGGGTATCTTAGCGAGAGGAGGAGCTCAACCAGAGAAACTAGCAGGTGCTTGGAGAATGGAGAGTTGAGTGAGGTGGGCTGCCAAGAGGGCTCATGTTTGAGGGGAAGACTGATTTTATAGAAGGACGTGCAAGGGAGACGTTTATTTAAAACAAGATTATGAATAAAGGGCTTTGATTAAATCAAGTGGATTGGATTGGGATTAAGGTTAGGAAGAGGGGTATGATAGTATAACAATTTCAAGGAACACCCTTAGATCCATGGGAGCCAATAGGAAGAGGAGAATTGGTGGTCTCAAAGGTTTAAAGACCAAGCAAACCTCTGAAATCTACTACTGATTTAGGGGATTGTGCGTCGGGTATTCACATGAACTAATTGCACTACCTAGGTGTGCCATCTAGGTGCGCCAACTAAGCACGCTAGACCTAAGTTAGGGCCTGTTGACTAGATTCTAGTCTAGCATCTTGAGTGTTAGACCACTACATGGGCATGGACTTGTGGTTTAGGGTAGGTTTGAGGTATTGGGCTGGTTTGGAGTGTGAAATGGACTTTGTGTGACATATGGGTCTGATTATCCATTTTCTTTTTTGTAAACTAAGTAATTAATTGTAATATTACTTAAACGGTCTATTAATGGATAATATGTTGTTTCTTGATTGAGTGAGCTTGTGGTTGATTGTCTGTGCACCTGTTTGTGTTCTGGGACCAATGTGGAGTCCGGCTTGAGGGTGCATAGTCGTCTCGGTTTGCATGCTTGTCTTTTCTTACTTTCTTTTCCTTCTTTTTCTCCTTTCTTTCCATCATCTCACGAGCCCACACTATTTTTCTCCATCTTCCTCCTTCCCTTCCCCGACCCGTGCTACCAACGACACTAGTCCGTGCCTCGCCGTCTCCTCCGATGCGATGGGCGGCCGGTGTGACGTGGGAGGAGAAGAGGATAAATGGAGGCTGTAGCATGCGAAGAGAGGAAGGGGTGACCGAGAGAGGAGGAGAGGGAGAGGAGCGGTGCATAACCGAGGGTGTGGGGTGAGCCTCCAGTGGATTCTGCCGGCTGAGGAGGTTCGCCGGGGCACGAGGAGGTTCGCCGAAGTGCGGGGAGAGTCGCCGGGCAGTTGAGCCAGGCACGCGACTCCTTTCCTTTCCTCCATTTAGTTTTTGTTAAGGATGGGTTAATGGCATGAAATTAAGAGAAATGCATGTTAAATTGTAGAAAAATCATAAAATGAATGGGAATGTGATGTATGGCATGAGAATGTAGAGATCATGTGGTTTGGATTGATGTTTGTGGGGAAAATGTGATTTTGGGGTTGAAGGCTACTGTAGCCATTCTTGAGCCCCTTCCCCTTGTGATTTACGTTTGAAGTAGGTGGTTGATTGAATCATGAATGGTGTGAATGTGTCTTGAATATTATATATGTGTAAGGGCATTTTTGTCATGGATGATTAGCCACTATAGAAGGCCATCCAATGCTTTTATTAGGGTTGGCTCTTTTGTAAGACAACAAGAGGAGATTTCGTGTGGTGGCTCTGCAAGCCCTAGGGACGGCCATCCCTTTGTTCCTCCTTCCTCCTCTCTTGTACTCCACCATTTGAAATTAGAAAGCAACCAAGGAGAGACACCCGTGGACGTACCCACCTTTGGGGAACCATGTAAAACCTTTGTTGTTTTGTGTGGATTGCTATTTTAGTCTTTGTTCTTCCCTTCTACACGTGCCAAACCAATTTGAATCCGCTGTGCTTGGGCCCCTTTGGGCATATCAAGTGGTATCAGAGCTTGTTGAAGGTGCTTTGGCCGTGTATTTGCTCGTGGGAAGAGTTGGAACAAGGAGCCTGCCGTCGCCGCCCCTTGCCCTTGCCGGCAGCAGCCCCTGCCGCCGCCGTCTGTGGCGGCAGCAACCCCCTGCGCGTCCGCACCCATGCGCGGCCCCAGCAGCAGCCCGCGCCCCTGC
>JAMKQA010047296.1:0-14280 GCA_024699735.1 Posidonia australis | reverse complement strand
AACCACCAGATCTCGCGATCTGGTCGATCGAATGAACGCAGAGGGGAAACGACCCCTCCGAAAACCAGTGGTAGCGACCCGACCGCAGGAGTTAGATCGGGGCAAAAGAGTGAAAATATGTTACCGGCCGACGAAGGGAACCACTCGCTGAGCCTTAAGGAAAGGCCCCAGCAGAGGGAGGACACTTACACGATGACCGGAGGTAGCATCGGTTGGAAGTGAACCACCAGGCCGTGACTCCGAAACCCGAATCTTTGATCACCTCCATAATCGTAAGTGTCGAGTACGTCCTCCCCTTCAAAGCAAGCCTCTTCACTGTACGTAGCCAGCCCTTCACTTGTTCCATTTAGCCACCATTCCTGCCCCTACACACTGGAGAAGCACCCCTCGCCGGAGCCAGTGCCCAGCGAGCCCTGCACAAAGTCTTGCTATACCATGCTTGCGCCGCTCCACATGCCGTGCACCGCAATCGAGCCTTGAGCAGACACCCGAACCTGCAACTGATCAAGCTCAGTCGAGCACCCACCGCTCCAAGCCCAAGTCGCCGCTCAAGCTCCTGCCGCTCGAGCGAGAGGCAGATCTATGAGAGGCAGATCTGCTCCCACCGCACCTCCCAGGAGAAGCAACCCTCCCGCCGCTCCCTCCAAGACCTAGCCGCCGCACGAGCACCCCCCGCTTGAGCGAGAGGTAGATCTGCGAGAGGCAGATCTGCTCCCGCCGCTCGAGCTCCCCCGGGCCCCCCGAACCTAGCTTCCTAGCCGCCGCTTGAGCGAGAGGCAGATCTGCTCCCGTCGCACGAGCACCCCCCGCTCCGCCGCTCCCTCCAAGACCAAGCCGCCGCACGAGCACCCCCCGCTTGAGCTAGATTGACTATTTTGATCATTGAATTTTACTAAGCAATTTGTATTTTGTTGATTGTTGAAGACTCTAGATTTTACGGGTTGTTGGCACGATTTTGCTTTACTGCTTTGAATGTTGGAAGGAGACCAAACAAGTATATAATTTACAAACAAGTATATAATTTACTAGCTGGAAAAAAAATGTTCGTGTATAATTTACAGTGGTTGCGTTGAGGATTAATTGTTAATAATTGGTTGTTCATATTTTTTTTATTTTTTTTTTGCTGATTTTGAGATTATAGTATACGATTCCTCAACCTTGGTCATGAAACACTTTTAGCCATTCATGTAGTTTGAGAGAGCTCTATTATGCTTAAATCCCATGGAAGCTTCAAAAGTACATCTCGTGTAAACTCACGAGCATTATTATATAATATGAAACATTTGCTGATATACCAACTCCAAAAACCGAAAGGTGTAAATTAGGCTGGACTAGCCTAGATTGTCTTGCTCGTCCCTTAATTTATCCCAGACCAATCCGACCTGAAAAAAATCTGGTTGGCCTGATCCGACCCATTACGTGTCGTAGGCCGTACCAAGCTCATGGATTGGGTCAATTCAGTCCGTTTTATTAGGCCCAATCATGAATCCGTTTTAAGGGAGAGACGGGTCACCTGCTTAAAAAAAAAACGTTCATGTGAACGTTGTGCATGTGCAACGTTCATGAATTATTATTTTTTTCCATAAATCATCTACCACTTTTTCTATAAATACCGTTTCATTCTTCTTATTTTTCACAACTCCTCTCCTTCTCAATTCTCAGTCTCTCTACACAACACTCTTAATTTCTCAACTGTTCTCCCTAAGTCTCAACTTTTTTCCCTTGTGTGGAATACAAGTTTGGTTCTGAACTCCAATCTTCATTCTTCATCAACAACAATCTTACACTCTCGACTCCGATCTCCATCTCCATCTCCAACCGTCTAACGGTCCAACATCTGTGTCCACTGACAGTCGACCAGACGCCCATCAATTTTTTACTTCTAATCTCTCCTATTTATTTACTTCTAATCCCACTATTTTTAGTTTTTGGGTTTTTTTGGTTAAGGTTTTTTTTATTATCAATTTTTTTAACCTTAAAAAATGAATTATCCTTTTAATGTAAAAAATCATGATTATATCTCTAATCCTGAGTATAACCCTACCCAAGAGTCAAAACAACCTCAAACCACAACCCCACAAACACAATCTACAGGAACTAAAAAACATAGGAAGCAAAGCTCATGAATTTAGAAACATGTAATCCTAGATCCCATAAATGAAAATAAATGTTATTGTAAATATTGTGGTTCAGAATATACTTGTCCTAAGAATGGGAGTGTAGGTTATATTACTAGGCATTTAACAAAATGTATAGTTGCTCATAATAAAGATGATAATACAGACTTAAAAAAATCTAAATTACATGTTGATTGTAGTAGAATAGTTAATTTGAAAAATAATACAAAAGAAGCAAAATATGATGTAACAAAATTTATAGTACAAGATAAATAATTTTTAAATTTTTCTGAAAATAAAAAATTTGAAAATTGTGTACAAAATTATTTAAATCCACAATTTAAATGTCATTCTAGGAATACTACTAAAAATATAATTTATAAAACATTTAAAAAAGATAAAGAAATTTTAATTGAAATGTTTTTTAGTTTATTATATAAAATATCATTAACCTGTGATGTTTAGACAGGTCCAAATAATTTTCCTTATTTATGTTTAACAGCACATTATATAAACATAGAATGGAATTTACAAAAAAGATTGATTACTTTTAGACTTTTTGATCATCCACACATTAGAAAAGCCATGGCAAATATTATAGAAGATATTAATAAAGAATTTTAATATATAATAAAATTAATACAATATCTTTTGATAATACTTCTAATAATAATGTTGCAGTAGAAATATTACAAAGAAATATAAAACCTATATTAAATGGTGATTTATTTCATTATAGGTGTTGTCACATTTTAAATTTAATTGTACAAGAATGTATACATTACATTTAGCCTTATATAAAAAATATAAAACAACTATATTATTTATTCAAACATCAGGTAAAAGATTTCAAAAATTTAGACATTTATATGCAGAATAAGGTATAAAAGCTAAAAATTTTAAATTAGATGTTCAACATAAATGAAATTCAACATATGATATGTTAACTTCATTTTTATCTTATAGTAACGTAACTACAATATATTATAATTCAAGATTTAATTATTTATTAAATGATGAAAATTGAAATAATGCTAATATAATTCTTACATTTTTAGAACCATTTTATACTACAACTAATCAATTATCACAAATACTTTTTAAGAATATAGACAATTCCCACAATTTGAATATATTATTAAAATAATGGAAGAAAAATACAATAGTTATTGGGATGAACCTTCAATGTGGTCATGCTTAGCTTTAATCATGGATTCTAGACATAGATTAGTTAATTACATGGTACTTATAAATGATATTTTTAGTAATATGAATCATAACGAAAAAATAGATGGATATAATAATAAAATTAAGGAAACATTATATGCATCATTTAAAGAATATGTCAATAATTATGATGAAAGTAGTTCTAGTGCACATACATCTAGTTTTGTAGGATCACATAGTAGTAGTAGTAGTAGTAGTTCATTTTGGAGTAGATTAAATAAGAAAAAAGCAACATATGTAAAATCAACAACTAATAATGAATTAAAAAATTATTTTAAAATGTAGTTTGCATTTAGTGATATTGAAATAGATAACTTAGATGTATTAAAGTGGTAGTCTAGTACTGCTTTTAGGTTTCCTATAGTTTTTAAGATGGCTAAAGATTTACTAACGATTCTGACGGTCTACTGTAACGTCGAAATCTACCTTTTCTGCAGGAAAAAGAGTTTTAAGTGATAGAAAGTGTAAATTATCAGAACAATCTATAGAAACCTCTGTCTACTTGAAAGATTGGTATGATGTAATTGAACGTTTACAAAATTTAAACTTAAACAACGAATTAGAAGACCAAGAGACAACTTCAACAAAGACGAGAGCTTCTACTATAGATTAAAAAATATGAATAAATTTCTTTTGTAAAATTTTTAATATGTATTAATATAATAATTGTAAATGTAAAAATTGTAAATTATTGAATATCAAAATATCTAATGTAAATGTAAAATTCAAGTTTTTATTGTTTTTTATGTATATAGGATATTAATGTAAATTTCATTTATTTAATAATAAATAATTTTTTAAATTTAATTGTTAATGTAAAATATTGAATATTTTTTCAAATTTTTTATTTTATATATTAATTATTTAATAATAAATAATTTTTTAAATTTAAAAATCTATAGACCGACCAAAACCAACCCATGAACCGACTAGCAAACCGTGGACCATGCCGAGCCGAGGGCTTCTTATCCACGATTCAACCCGTTTTTGTGGACAGACCAGGTTAACCCAATCCATGTCCTTTAGGGCCTAACATTTTTTGAACCGAGTCAACCCAACCTTGCCCATTTTACACGTCTACAAAAACCAATGATCTTTACCCTAATTTCTTGTTCTTGCAATAGAATAGCAACCTAACAATAGTCTATAACCATCACCTATCTTCTTTGGACTCATTTGCAACAACAAACAACATACACCATATATGAATGAATTATATATCATCCAAGATCAAGACATGAAATTGTCCATTAGAAGGTAACCAAAACCCACATAACTCCAACATAATCAAAATCTACCAACAACATATACATATTCATCTATTACAAGTTGAGGATAAATCAAAATCTACCAGCAACATATACATATTCATCTATTACAAGTTGAGGATAAACTATAAAAGGTATTGCAATTCAAGGGGAAGAAGAAAACCTCATATTTTGTGTTTTTATATCAATAAAGGTAAAATAGGCATTTATATACCTCATAATAATTTCTAAACAAGTGCAACCAAATAAGATTATAGAACAAGAAGCTAGCTTTTTTACAATTGCCAAATAAGTTGACTTATTCCCATAACTATTTTATCCATAAACATAACTAAATGCTACTTTATCCTCAATGTAAGAGAAAAAAAGATAAGGCAACATTCGAAACTATTGTTCTACAAAGAGAGCCAAACAAGAACATCACGTTATCAATTTATCTGGTCCATTTTCATTTCTATTGATTACTGTTTGATTATCCAAAAACAAAGAACTAGCAAGTAATATAGTACAAAAATACAATCATTATTTGTAGATGACTGCCACCTAATGTCTGATGAAACATTAGCAAAATAATGTTTACAGGTAGAGATGTTGAGCCCAGAGAATACCTTACTTTGTGTGGTTGCAAAATGTCAACCTATATCATCTATATGGTCAGATCAGATATGTGCATTTACAACCTGATTAGATGCTGGCCTTGTTCCAAGCTATAAATTTCTAATCTGATTAGGACTCCTACACACATGAGACTCAAGACTTGTATCATAAGTTATAGTAAAATGAAACATAATACCAATAATTACTTTTCTAGCAGGGTGTTGTGTGATGTAATGAATTGTAAATGGAGAAGAATTCAGTTGTTGCATTTAATTTTTTCTGTAAACCAACTTCAGCTTTCCGTAATGCAGGCTCACGCAATTACCAATTGGACTAGGAGTAAAATTAAATTTCTATGAATTTAACTAAAATATCACATAAAATTTCTATAAATTGGACTAGAAAAAGTAGAACTAAATTAAAATCTTGTATAAAAAATTCATCCTACCATATGGAAGTGAAATATGTTCAGATTAAATTACTAGTAATTTTTTTTAAAAAATCCCCAAAAACTATGTGTCTACACTAATACATACTTTTTGTCAAATAGAAGAATCACATAAAGTTATACAAGTTGGACTGGAAAAGGTTAAATTAAATGAAAATCCTATAGATGTAGATCACCTAGTCATTTGAACATGAACTACAATCATCATATAAAGAACAAAAAAATTTCAAAAAAATCCCCAAAAAGTGTGTCTACACTAGATCATATCACAGTTTTAGTTAAACTAAAGAAACACATAAGGCTTCTATGAATTGAATTGAAAAAGAACGAATTAAATTAAAATCTTGTAGATAGAGATCGTCAATCATGTGGATATGAAATACAATGATCTTAAATAGAATGAAAATTTACAAAAAAATCTAAAAAATATGTATTTACATTAGTTCACATTCTTAGTCAAACTAAAGAATAATATAAAATTTCTACTAATTGGATTGAAAAATATTGAATTAAATCAAAATCTTGTTGATAAATAGTAATTGGCCATATAGACGTAACATAAGATTATATTACATTAGCAATAAAATTTCAAGAAAATTCTCAAAAAATGTGTCTACACTACCTCATAGTTTTAGTCAAATTGAAGAATCGCATAATTTTTCTACGAGTTGGACTAGAAAAGATCGAATTAAATCAAAATCCTGCAGTTATAGATCATTTGATCATGAGAAGATAAAATAAAATCATCTTACAAAGAACAAAATTAAAAAAAAAATCCCAACAAGTGTACACTAGATCACAATTTTAGTTACAGTCCAATGAGATTGTACACTAGTGCACAGTCAACATAGTTATACATCAATTGCTAACACTTTGATTCTTTATTAATGGTTGATGTAATTCTTTTTTCAGTTTTTTATCTTTTTCCTACACACATTACAATCGTAGGATAGTAATCTAATAGTAGTTAACTCTTCATACACAATTTATTAGCTATGCACTAGTATACAACTCTATTTTTGTGTTTTAGTTAACTAAAGTATAACATAAAATTTTCACAAATTAGATTGGAAAAAGACAAATTAAATTAAAATCTTGAAGATAGAAATCATCTAGCCATAGGGACATGACATACGATCACCTTACATATAATTAAAATTTTCAAAAAAAAAACTAAAAAAAAAGTGTATCCATGCTAACTCACAATCTTAATCAAATTGAAAAATCACATAAAACTTCTACTAATTGGATTAAAAACTACCGAATTAAACAGAATCTTATAGATAAAGACCAGTTGGTCAGATAGACATGAAATAAAAACATATCACAATACAAGTAAATTTTCAAAAAATGTGTATCTACATTGATTCCAAGTTTAGTCAAACTGAAGAATAATATAAAACTTCTACAAATTGAATTGGAAAAGGTCAAATTCAATGAAAATCCTATAGATATAGATCTTTTGGTCATGTAGACATAAAATATGATCATCTCGTAAAGAACAAAAAATTTCAAAAAAAAATCCCCAAAAATGTATTTACACTAAATCACACAAAGTTTCTATAAATTGAACTAAAAATTACCAAATTAAATAAAAATCCTTAGAAGTTGTATGATCATATGGACATGAAGTACAATTATCTTGCAAGGAAGTAAAAATTTCAAAAAATCCAAAAGAATATGTATCTATACTAACACATAATTTTAGTTAAATTGAAGAAGATTGACCAAAATATTGTAGATAGAGATCAATTGGTCCATATATAAATACAATCATATTACATTACAAGTAAAATTTCTAGAAAACTTTCAAAAAATATGTATCTATAACTGCTCATGGTTTTAGTTAAATTGAAGAATCAAATAAAGTTTCTATGAATTAGATTAGAAATTTCATAATATCATTCACTAAAACTGTTAAGCTATTGAAATTAACATGAGGCCACAAGATGTGGAAATATCTTTATTTGATGATAATTTCAGTGTGAAACATACTTTTGCATCAATTGGTGAGTAATGACATCTTACTCCCATATGATGGACAATTCTATACAGTAATATGAGGTTTTCTACCTGTAAGGCTTCCATATGATGAGATATACTCTTTCAAGAATTTGACTAAGAAGTTTTTGCATACCTATGAAACTAACTGCTCAGTTGGGACAATTGATTCCGAGATCAGAATCAAGAGATTGCAGCTAACTCAGAATTATTTGAATCTCTTGAGTTTTCCTTCTCTAACTGCTTTTGCTTGCGCTTTTGCCTGGCCTCTTCTTCTTTTTCATCTGCAAATGAAAGGAACTTGCGGATGCTACGGGCTGGACGAGAGCTTCCTTCCCCAGAAGAATCAGATACCTCATTTGGAAAATGCCGGCAGAACTGACGAAGCATCAACAATAAGTAAATAAGGAGTGCAATGAAGCATGCCACACCGCATATGAGAAACAATCCATAGAAACTGCTGAGATGTAGACGGTCTGAGTCCAGTTCTGTGGTCGGACAGGAACATCTACTCCTTGTCAGCCATTTGTCATGGATTCTTTGGAGATCACCGTTTTCTGATAGAGTTAGAATGGCAGTCGACATGTCTACGGCCAAAGGAGAATCCCGTGAGAATGCCTGGTGTAGGAGTGAATAAAAGACAAGAAAGTAAGAACAAGTTGCCAGCACTATAAGAGAAAGGATGAATGACACATAACAATGGGATTAACATATGATGCATTTCGGTAGAGAAATGATGAGCTATTAATACTTACAAATCCCCAGCCACTTATGGTGAACTCTGAGCCAATAATGGTATATTTGCATTGAGTTGACAGGAAAAGATCAATATAAGGACGCTCATCCACCACTGCAGCAACTCCTCCATTATGAGGACCAAGATCGAGGGCCCTAGCATAATCCTCTGGATTATCAAGAGAGATTAGTCTGGACCTGGGGATTCCTAGCTCCTCTACCATATAGTTTTCAGCAAAAGAACCCACTTGAAAACCAATAGGTTCGTCACTTGCTATCAAACTGTCGATGCCTTTTATTGGTGATGAGAGCTGCTGCACTGTGAGGATTGAAGTCAAACTCGCTGTGTAGCTTGATTGGATTATTAACACCACGAAAAGCCATATTAGCACCACAAATCTCCCCATAGTGCTTACAGTGTTCTCTCCTGTGGAGGGTAAGGTAAGACACAAACACTATTTAATCCCATGCAATGTGAATGAAGAAAAACCGTTTAAACAGACTTACTGTGGGAGAAAAATAAAGTTGAAAAACTGAACCTGAAATAGCAAACAAAATAGATCAGACTAACAAGAAATGAATGGTTACAAAAACAATCAATCATATCAGATGCAGACAGATTACATAAAGACACTCAGTAACAATCATAAACCAACACACCGGATAAAAAATCAACCTATTCCTTACAATATTTCCAAGTACCTTTTAATGGCAATGATTAATGCAAGTATTTTGGTTATTCTTGGGCTTGTATTATTCATGACTGTAGAAAGTGAAATGATAAATCTACATGTACAAACATAATAAAAGATACTTTCCGGAAGTAGGATAAAACCATAGTTGTCAAATCTAAAAGAAAGAACATATAAATCAATATTAAGGCCAATGTGATAAGAGCATATGCCAATTGAGATAGTCATGATGCTTCCATAATAAATGCAAGTAAATTTCGTATAATTACATACCAACATGTTGTAGCAACTTGTTTTTTTGGTGGACCACGAAATTCATCATTTATTCTATGCTCCAGGATCCACACAACTGCTCCAACAACAAGGAAAAAACCACCCGTGACACACCACATTTCCAAAGTGAATGGCTGTAGGAATGCCCAAGTGCTTGAATTATGCTTCTTAACAGCAGCTAGTATGACAAGTCCAGACTCAATGTATGGCTGCGTAAAATCCACATTCTTCGTTCGGTTTTTCACAATGGCGATATCACCTATAACGGCATCAAAATCCTATACAGAATGAAGTCACAGAATAAGCACTAACCTTGCACAGATACTAAGAAGTTCCACAACAGTGTAATATCCTAAAATCAGTACATAATGTCTAACAACATTAAAATTGAACAAGTTCTACCCACCCCTGATGCAACCATATTGACCATCTTGGAATAGCTTGGGTTCTTCTGGCCATCCCCAAACGGGATGAACTTGTATGGAACGGCATAAGGCAACAGGTTTACAGCAGCAGTAAACACATCAACACAGTACCCTTTCATTGTATGGGCACCTTTTACTTCTGTAACAAACTCTCGATAGCTAGCTCTATTTGGGACACCAATTCGTAGCTCCTTTCCATTGTGAGGGAAAACCCACCCACGTGGTTTAACATTAATTTCTCCAGGCCATATTACGCTATACAGTTGATTGTTCTTGCTGGAACCATGGATCTTCTTTGAGTAAAGAGTATCTGGTGACACAACTGACAACCCAGAGAAATTAGACCAGTAACCAATTTTCCGATATCCAGTCCCAATAATATTAAGGATATCATATGCTGGACGGACAAGGTGGTGGTCCAAGTCAAAACGAACAGGACCAGTTACACCCATCATTTCTGTCTTCACAATCTGTTTCAACAAAAGCTTGCCATCATCAAACACACTCATCGCTTCAAGGTGCAGGGTGCTTCCAGGAAAATTTTGTAACCTGGAATAATTGGAGAAAGAAATGGTTCCACCCTCATTTAAAAAGTCATTGACTGCTTGAGCAATTGTCCAGACAGTGTCGTATGCATATAAAGCATAAGAGTTGACACCAACATATCCTTCATTCTCTTTCATAGTCAACTTGCTCCATCTAGAAAGAAAGGCACTCTTTCTACCAGAATCTGGAATGTGTTGACGTAGTCCAAGAACACCTTGCATCAAATTCATAGTCTCGGTGGTTAAGGGTGCTGTAGTATCTAAAAGAGATGAGAGCCAATCAGTGGCTATCCAAACATATCCATTCCCCAACATTCCAAGATATCGTGCAACAGATAAAATGGTGAGACCAGAATCTGGATTTGCATGGACAACAATTACTCGGGATTCCCTCAGTGCCACCTTGACTAACAAATCAGTGATATCACCCTTGGTGCATCCTGGTGGTAAGGCGGCTTTATAAGAGATCTTACAGCGCCTCTCTTCAAGTTTATCTCCTAAAGCTGACACACCATTTCTACCATAATCATCATCAATGTATACAGCAATTACCTGATTCCAATTGAAATACTCCACAAGTTCAGCAATGGCAGCCATCTGAAACAGATCACTGTGAGTAGTTCTCACAAAGAAAGGGTACTGTATTGACGACAAAGTAGGGTCTGTGGCTGCAAATGACAGTAGTGGAACTTGAAGCTCATTCGCAACATGCAAAAGCACATGAGCAATCACTGAAGATTGTGGTCCAACAATTGCAACAATGTCCATCTCCATGAACTGCATTGCTGTTGTTGATAAAAGAAGTAATATGATATAAAGTAAAAAGTCTTCACATTTCCCAAAATAAGATGAGAAAGTCAATTAGCAGAAATAAGATTTGAACAACAAGTACCTTCCACAATTCCAATGAAACCATTGCAGTTCGAATCTTGCATTTTGACAACTAGCTTGGTACCTCCCAGAATGCTGGAATTGGAATTGATGTCGTCCATCGCAGCCTCAATAGCAATCCTTGCTGCTCTTCCAATGGTGGAATTGAATGTGAAGACAGCTCCAATGTTCACCACAGTGGGTCTGGTAAATAACTTCTTACCAATTCCATTGGAAAAATTGCAGCAATGGAGAACCAAAAGCAGCAGGCACACCAGCTTCATGGTGGGAATCAAATGAACGAAACCAAGTAATAAATAGAAGGAAACTCACATCGAAACCCAGGAACCATTTTAAGCAGCATAAGAGAGAACACAGGAGTTCATAGGCATTGAACAAGCAAGTGTACCAAGGGTAGCGTGAGTAATCACATAAAAGAAAGAGAAGGGCAGCACAATCTGGAATACAACAACAGGTATTATTACAAAAGAGAAGAGGGCATAACTAATAGAAGACAAAAGCGACCCTCCACACACCAAGAAGTGGAAAACAAATTCACATGGCAAAGCAAGAAAGGCTCCTCAGAGGCCTAGGGTAGCAGGAAGCCCACTGAAACAAAGGGGAAAGAGAAAGCCACAAACCAACAGTCCTCTTCCAAGTACAAATATACATATATGAAGAAGGAAATCTCTTCTTTAACTCCTGCAGTTCTATACGTTGAAGGAAAACAACCTCAATTCTCAGAAGAGCTCGAGCATAAAGGCAAGTACGAATTCCAAACAGCAAAACAGCTATCTGAATGAGAAACAACACCAAAACCCCTTTCAAAAAAAAACACCAAAACCCACCACAGAGCCACATTTAAGAATAAGAGCAGATAAGCATGGAGGTAGCGGGATTTGTGTTTTTCTCCCTTATGCTCCCCTTTGCCCTTTTGCTTGTGGGGCAATCCGTCGAACAGCAGATACGCATCAGCCACATAGGTGACGTTGCTGAGAACCAACCTCGAAGAACCTAATGAGCTCCACCAGGTTGGATGAGCGAAGGTCCACTGCCCGCAGAGAGGTGTGCGCTTTCTTGCCTTGGACAAGCTGGGTTGGGTGGGCACTGGGCAAGCGGTGGAGATTTCTCACTTGTGTTGCTGATTGGTGGCCGGAAGGAATCATCGTCGCTTGCTGTAGCTGATGTGCGTGCGAAGGGAACAAGAACAAACCATTACCAGCTTTCGAAGATGCCGTTACTTTGTTATTATTTACTACACCCTGACAACTGAAAGCAAGCTAGCTATTGTAAGAGAATCGTGTCAGACAGAAACCTTTTTAAAATAAGTCATGTTACCTTTTATTCTTCTTCTTCTTTTTTTTTTCCTTTTTTTTTTTTGACAATGGTAAGTTATTTATATTAGATTTTTATCCTCAAGACAAAAATTCAAGGGAACCAAGGATCCAGACAGTCACAAAAAAAACTTAGGCAATGTTCCTGTCAATATTACAGACGGCCAACTAACTAGCAATAATGTTTTCAAAATTGAAACAAAAGACAGGCTACTGCTCCATCGCTTCAGCAACAGCAGCAGCAGCAGCAGTAGGAATAGTTGAGTCATTAGAGGTAGGAGGAGCATCGGAGGAAGCAGATAAGTTCTCTGCCCAAACAGCCTTCATAGAGGCCAATGTGCTCCTCAAATCCTCCTTTTTAAAACCTGGTAGAAGAGAATCTAACCAGTGCCCCATTAGTCTAATTATATCAGAAATAATAACATAAGTAGGCTTGAAATTATTGCGGAATATCCTACTGTTTCTTTCTTTCCAAGTTACCCAAAGGATAACCTGAATCAAAACAAACCAATTGCAGTTATTTAAATGAAATTTAAGGACAGGTTTATGCAAATATAAGTAGCCCAAATTGAAATATCCAGGATATAGGCGGGAGCATAAAAAAAACTGCCATATCTGTAAGACAAAGTCGCAAAACATAAACAGATGATTATTAGTTTCAATATTGAGGTTACAGAAGATACAAGTGGGTGATCCAGTCCATCTTCTCTTTAACAAATTCTCTTTGGAGAGATTTTTGTTATGAATAACAAGCCAAGAAAATAATTTGACCTTCAGGAGGGCCCAAGTTCTCCAAATCTGCTCAAACAAATTAAATCTGAGCCCATCATCATTCAGAATTATATAACATGATTTCACTGAGAACTTGGAGGAAGGGGAAGGGGTCCAGGATATGACATCCCTATCCTCTTTAAAGGTAATAGATTGCATAATTTGTGCCAGTAAATCCAATTGGGACTGTAACACATCAAAATCAATAGATAATATTTTAGAAGTATCTAACAACTTATTGAAATCAGTGTCGAAAAGGTTATGTATTCTATGAACAAATGCTTTCTTCCATTTACAGATAGAAAACAGTTGTGGGAACAAATATTTCAATTTCACCCCATCCCTCCATTTCTGTTCCCAGAAAAGAACTTCCTTCCCATTACACAATTGAAAGGAACTAAAGCAATTAACTATATGGAAGTTATTTTTCAGGCATCGCCATAAAGGAGAACAGTGGTTAGAGGTAGTGTTTAGTAAAGCCCCAGGCCCTAATTTCATATACCAGGCCTTCACTAGCCCTATCCAAATAGCATGACTATCCCAAGAAAGTAATTGCCAAACAAGTTTAGATTTTAATGCTAGATTAAAGTTCCGGAGATTTAGAATCCCCCAACTATTTTGCTTCTTAGGCCTGCGTAACATCAGGGCCTGATTTTCCATTTCTATTTAATGAACCATGTATTATTGTAATATTATGTTTAATGGTTTATTAATGGATAATATGTTGTTTCTTGGCTGTGTGTGGTTGTAGGTGGTTTTCTGTGCATCAGGTTGTGATCCGGGACCAATTTGGAGTCCAGTTGGAGGATGCACAGCTGTCTCGGGTTGCGTGCCATTTCTTTCTCTTTTCTTTTCTTTCCTTTTTCTTTTCCTTTACGCGAGCCCCATCTTCCGCCACCTTCCCCTGTCTTCTCCTTCTTCCTCTCCTCTCCCGTGACGCAGCGGACGGAAGCCCGTGCCTTCCCATCTCGTCCGAC
>JAMKQA010047295.1:0-12682 GCA_024699735.1 Posidonia australis | reverse complement strand
TTTGTTTTCTTTTATTTTTGGAATTTTCATGGATTTTAGGGTTTTAATTCTAAGTTTTTAATTAGAGTTTCGTGATTTAAATGTGATTATTAATTTTGGATTTATGGTTTTATTAATTGATTTGAAATTAGGGTTTTGAGTTTTAATTAGAGTTTATTTATGGATTAATTAAAGTTTATGGATTTGTAATTAGGATTTTTTAATGGATTTAAACTTTAATTAGGATTTTCACTTATTTATTTGGATTTCTAAGTGATTTAATTTGAATTAAAACTTGACTTAGGATTTTTGGCTTATTTAATAGATTTTAATTTCTTTTCACTTGATTAAGGTTTTAAAAATTTGATTAATTAGGGTTTTATTGGATTTTAAGTTGATTTAAGTGGGTTTTAAGTGGATTAGGGTTTTTGTTGGATTTTTATTTGGATTTTGTGGTTTATGGATTTTATTTGTTAAATTAGGGTTTTATTGAATTTTTAGGTGGATTTTGACTAGATTAAGTGGGCTTAGGTTGATTTGTTAGATTTTAGGTTTAATTGGGTCAGGTGGACTAATGTGGGCCTAATTGGGCTTGTGTGGACTAGGATTTTGGTGGTCGCGACCAGAGCATCAACCGGAGGAGCCTGCTGCCAAGTGACTTCAAAATCAGGGTGTCTACAGGGGGTATCTTGTCAACCCTAAGCATCGGTCTTGGTTCCTTTCATCCCTCGACCTCGCTCAGGGAGGGCATCAGTAGACACCTCGATTTTGAAGTGGTCCATAGATAAACTTTCCAGATGTTGCTTTGGATGCGGCAAACTCAATCCCATTAGCTAAACCAACCCCAAGCTTACAACAGGCCTGCAGCCCAATTAGAAATCCAGACAGGTAGGGGAGAGCACCAAGGAAGAGCTCCAATGTTGAGCACCTAGCTGGAGCACCAAGCAGGAGCACGAAAGTGGAGCACCTAGCTGGAGCACCAGGCTGGCGCACAGCTACTTCTCAGGCTGCTGGCTGCTGGCTTTCCACCTCCCATGTCTGTGACCTCCACCAGTGAATATGCCATGGAATCTACGTCAGGCTCTTCGTTTACGAGGCTACTGGCATTCCATAGGAGTTACCCTTGAGAAATCCTATACAAAGACCCCCATATGCAGCCATTTGGGATGTTAGAAAGACCTTGATCAAGAAGGCTAGGTCCAAGAGAGATCTAGTGCAAGCTATCTACTGATTTCTGCAACCCAATCTCGTTTCTCTCAAGCATTCCCTTGTATTCTGAAGCATTTCCAGCCCTTCCAAAGCAACAAGAATCTTATTATCTTTGGTCTTTTCAAGAAGGAACACCTTGGACAAGGTAGGTCCACCATTCATCATTTTATTTTTACTTAATCCCTGCACTAGATAAAACATGCCATGCATTCACATATAATCTAAGTTTTCCATACTGTTTAAGTAAGAATTTCTTGATGAGATGGTTGCTCCATGTATAGGCAATTCCCATGTGAAAAATCTGAATAAAGAAATCTGCATTATGACATGACTATAAACTAGTCTTTCCTCTTTATTTCTTTACAATAAGAACCATGATTCATGCTCACGTAAGTTAGGAAATATGCAGTAGATATGTTCTTCATGTATCCATCATTTACATGTGATTTGTTAAGTTTATTCTCTCATTTCATATCTTTCAAGATCACATGCAAGCATATGCAATCCATAACTCATGATTTATTATAATTGGGGAAACAAATAATGAAAGATTTCCATTTGTTTGCACCTTATCATATCTCAGTTTTTTTATCGCCTACATAACTGGCTCAATTAATAAAATCATTTATCTCTGAATCTAAACTAGATTCTGAACCAAACTGCAGTCTGATTCAGATTTTCTGGGGAGCGCCATTCTAGAGCATCAACCTGGCGCACCAAACCAGAGCACCACTCTGGCGCACAATTCTAATGCACCAGACTGGTCAGAGAGCAGATCACCCTCTTTTGCATCCCCATCTGCATGTTTTTTCGGATGACGTTGGGTCTGATTCTTTTGATGCTGATTCTCTGATATTTCATGGTTTAGCATGCATGATTTCAGCCTCAAATGATATAGTTTTCGAAGTCGTTTCACACTTTGTATATTCTGCCCATGGCAAATTCTGGTAGGCTGATTGCCCTTTACTCCAATATGGAGAATCTTATGCATCAGCCTATGATCCAGGACACATGGCTGAACCTTATTGCTTTCATTTTGCATGAGTAGGACGTGATCTTATGGGAGGTTATTAGCCCTTGAACACAAGGTCCATAAATCTTCTCATACTTGCATTCTTCTAGATTGTTAAAGTGTATTTCCCGAGTTTGCAAAGGTTTTGCGTTGCATAGTTTTCTAGAATGCATTTATATGTAGCATTGCACTACATAGATTTCTGTATTTTCTTTGGCACATCTTTCTGGCCCACACAGGAGCACATAGGTGGGGCACCAGACTGGAGCACCAGTCTGGCGCACCAAACAGGCACGTCAGCCTGTTTTTCAGTAGCACACAGCAGCTTTCGCATAGTTTTTAGCATGATTTCTTATCTTGATTTGCTTCTGTATTCTTCTGGTTTTCTTCCTTGATATACCAGGAAGACCTGACTCCGTTTTTAGACATTTTTATACATGTTAGATCACATTTGGCATATAGTAAAGCAAGGATGAAAATCACTCAAAGCACTTAGATTCTTGATCTTATTTATGCAATATTTTTGCATCAATGTTTGACCCGTTATACGAGCAATACTTTTGAGCATTAGGACACACCCAGCACTCCATGCACCCTTATTTTAGCTTAAGACACTATTCATTTAGCATGGCATGGCATATCGCCCCCGGACGTACAGAAAAGGCTGGAAAGCCGACATTTCATTTAGGCAAACGAGAAACCCTTAGAAAGACTGATTTATCGGGCGCATGAGGGGGCCTAACACCTTTCTCATGCGTAACAGGGATCCTTACCCATTTCTGGTTTATGACCTGCTTTTCATTGGCTTATTTGCATAATTTATATGGTTTTCCTCGTCTTCCTTTTTAATAAACTAGGTGGCGACTCCTGCTTTTTTATTTTATTTTTGCTGTGACTTTGCCGATCCTCGCGCATTTGGCCTTTCGCGTCAAATCACGAGGTTGTCGCAGGCATGGTTACACCTATAAATTTAAAATCAGTTATTATAGTTTGTACGATGTTGTTTTGTCTTGTTTACTAAACCATACCGTTTTATAGCTTTTTTATATATAATTAACAATTTCCTCTTAAGAAACTTAATAAATGAAATTTGAAGGTTTCAAAGTGGATTTTGCTTCCGACTAAAATGAAGGGAATTAATAAATTTGGAGCTAATTTGTTTGTTGGGTGTCTTTTCAAATTTGAAAAAATGAAAGAAAAAAATAATAACTTGAAGTTATCCATATTAGTTTAATCAATTAGGAGTGATGGAGTAGTATAGTGTTGAAAATAAAAGGTAATACTAAGTAATTGAGAACCTAATGACTCAATGAATAGAGACAAAATTTGAAAAATATCTATAACTTATATGTACCTTATCATTTACTATCATTCTCATCCTTAGCTACAGGGAATAAAGGAAGGCTTGAACACCTTAACAATAAAAAAAAGAGAAAATAATAACATCTAATAATCACTGAGTAACTCGGTATCATGCCTCAGCAAGCATTGGTATTCACGTAAATAGGTGATTGGAGAATCAAAAAAAAAGAAGAAGAAAAAAGTCTTGTCTTTGAGGCCTTAACTACTTATGTGATTAAGTCATTAAGGGTGTCTTCACATTTGGTGACCTAAAACTGTCTGATTTGGAATCTACTAACCTAAAGCTCGTTAAATGGGCAGCTAAAAATAAAGTTTAAGGAAGCTTGACACCGGAAAAGAAAAAAGAAGAATAAGAAAAAAAATTATTAAGGTGGTAAGGTTGGACTTGAAAATCCATGCTAAGGTTTACTTCACAAACACAAGGTACATATGAGTAAATTTTTAAGAAGATGATGTGAAAAATAGGATAGAGTCTCTATAATGACAAGATGAGGGTTCTCGACAAAGGTTAAACTAGAGAATTAACAAACTAGGAAACTTTAGATCTTTTTAGTTGAGTAGTTTAATGTGGATATTTTAGAATTTTTCCTTTTCTTTATTTTATACTTTCTTTAACCTCTTTTCTTCTGGGATTTTGTGGGTAGATCTGCTGTAAATCCTCACGAAACACCACCCGTTCCTAGAGATAATTACCTTTGTTTCATCAGTCATTTTAAAGTCTTCGAGTTCAACACGAGTCAAAGGATGTGTCGAATTACGAATCCACACACGCATGCACAAGTGATACTCTGTTTTTTTTCCTTTTTTTTATTAAACAAAATGCAATGAAAATAGAAAAGATGACAAGATGAGAAGATAAGAGACACAACCAAATGAGAAGAAGAAAGATAGAGGAGGAAGATACTTAATTTAATCACACAAGTTACACAAACCCTAATTCTATGGTTGACCTAAAATCCAGACAGCTTCTAATTGTTAAGTTAACCTTTGAGATTCTCAAATCAAAATTCTTTAACCTAATTGGCCAAATCAGTGGAGAAAAGTGGGAGGCTCCTCGTACTTGAGCAATGGACCTAATTAAATAACCACTTTGTCTTTGAAGGCTTAACCTTTTGAACCACTTTTCTAGACACCAAGTGGGAAAAGAATTTTAAATTTTGAGTCACCTTTAGGTTCCCTTATCCTATAGAGCTCGAATCTTAGGAGACAATGTCTAATTGATTTTAATTGAGGCTTAAGTCAAATGGTTGATGCTTTTTCTTATTGTGTGTGGGCTAAAGAAGGGTAATGAAATCCCCACCTTATCTTATGCTATAGGCCTTGTCCTTAAGTACGTTGAAATGATATATAACAAACAATTATGCTCAGATTAGTTGTTCTTCCTGCTAATTATATGCTCCAAGATGCTAAGAATCAAGTAAGAGAACACATACCTTTTTCTCTAGCAATCTTCAAAATAAATTGATAAGAAATAAAAATGATCTTTAATGCACCTTATATGATGTATGCCCTTAAGATTAGGTTTCTATCTTGTCATGAAAGATTTTTATTAGATTCAAGTTTATGCTCAACTTTTAAATTAGTAATCGAGAAAAAATAGAAATCAAAGCAAAATATAAACCCCAGATCAAGATTCTAGAAAAATTCAAAAACAATTTGAATTTAAAATATAAATAGAAATCTCTAACCTGGGCACCCAGGAGGTGCTGGAAATGCCAATTGGCGCCTAGGAGACGCTTCTACTTCTACGGATCTGGAGTTTTTTTTTATCTTGTTCTCTTATGGATCTCCAACAATATATTTGAAAACAAAGAAAACAAAGTAGTTGTCCTTTTTTTTTAACAAATGAAAAGAAAGAAATAACTGACAATAAATCAATATTAAAACACTAATCCCCGGCAATGGCATCAAAAAATTGATGTATTCGTTTTAATTATCGCAAGTGCACGACATCCAATGTAGTACGTCGGTAAATAGAGGTCGATCCCATAGAGAAAAGTATTTTAGAATCAAAGATTCATTACCAGTTATTGACAAAAATTTGATAGATTGATGTAACAAAGAAAAGTCTAACACTAGATTATTAGAATATTATCAAATGAATTAAAACCTAGGATATCGAATCTATTTATATAAAATTGAGTATGCATGATCATGTTTATTCTATTTTTCTTTATTGATCTAAATAACTTGATTCAATAATTTTATAATAATTTTTATCCTAACAAGCATAAACTATATGTTAAATGTGCATAATAAATATCAAGTCAAGGAGTAAAAACACACAAATCAAATTAAATCAGATAATATTTGATGAAATCACGATTATATATGCAACCCTCAATTAAATCTTCCCTAAGTATAGAATAAAAAGATAATATCAATATTAGTTTATCAAAATTTATAGATTTTATAAGTGATTTATGTAATATACATATAACTCATATACTCATTACATTAAGTACAAAGAGAAAGAGAAGAAAAATATGATCACACATTCCAATCTACATAAACTTCATCTCTACCTTAGATCTAGAGAATTAGCCAAACATGATAACATAAAACATTAAAATAAAAAAGGAAGAAAGAGTAATAGAAGATATAATTAAATAAAAAATGACTTTTTATTAAAAGTAACCTGAGATTACATTGATAATTTTCTAGATCTTCCCAAAATACAAGAAGAGAAAAAGTCTAAAATCTAGATGGGAGTTCCATAAATCTACATAAGGGGTCCTTTTATAAACTTACAAAGATGTGCTGACGTCAAAGACAAATCTCAATACAAACTTTGATTTTTTTTATTTTGAGTATAAGATATTTACAAGTGAGAATCATATATAGAGAAAATCAAGTCAAAAATATTTAGAATGGGAGCCTGGGAAGCACTGAATTGCCATCTAGATGCCTAGGAGGCATCTACGTTATCTCATATTTCCTCTGACTTCTTCCACTTGTTAGATGATATTTTCTCCACTATTTGAGCATGTGAACAATGCACATTTAATCTCCTTATGTAGTTCTAAAATTTTCCAAGCAAATATCTTCGCTTTTCTAGCACAATTATTCTTTTCCCTCCTGTTTTTCCTAGATTCTTTTTAAGTCCTCAGGTTCCTGTGAAATTTACATAAAACACCTCGATTAGTATTATTTTTATACAAAATAGATAAATATGAGAATAAAATATACATAAATTATAAGTTAATTTTGCTCCTTTCATTACAGCTACAAAAAGTGAAGGATGATATTGTGGTAGTTTCTAACAATCCACAAGGTTTAATTTTAAAAGCAATTCACTTGGTAGGCTACTACAGAACCTTGGCTAACCCTCTTATTGCGATAAACAGATTGATAGTACCATTTTGGAGGAATTTGTTGTTGTAAGTTTATGTAATTCAAGTAGATGCTTCTAATTCCTATATGTTTCATTTTATTGGTCAATGATATCGGTTTCTTCTATTCTGACTGTTGGTATTTTGTGATATATAGGAACACTATACTACTCCTTGTATGGTAATTGCAGCATCTGGTGTGGAACGTGAGGACTTGGTTTCATATGCTGAGCTTGTCTTATCAAATCTTAAAGATCCTCGTCTAGCAGAGCCAAAATCTATTTATGTTGGAGGAGACTATCGACGTCCTGCAGATTCACCAATGTGTGCAAACATTTAGTTCTTATTTTTTTGGTACCTTCTTTAAGAATTTTCTTAACTTATGTGTACATGTCCACTTATTTATTTAAAAGCAAAAAACTCATGTTGCTCTAGCTTTTGAAGTTCCTAGGGGTTGGAGAAAGGAAAAGGATGGTATGGCATTGACAGTCCTTTAGGTAATAATATTAGTTTGTGATCCTTACCATACTATGATATTGTTATTTTTTCATGATAGTCTTGTTACTGTTACTATAATCTTGCTCATGATGAGCTAAAATAAACTGGTTTTTATGTACAAATGCTTATGAGGGGAGGTGGCACTTTCGCTGCTAGGGTCCTGAGAAAGGAATGTATTCACGAATATGTATGTTTTAATATTGGCCATTTTTGGTCGATTTATCTATTTCTAACCACTTACATTAATGTTGTTGGAACTTCTATGATTTATCTCATGCTTACTAAAATTGTACTTGTCTAATGTTAATAGATGTAACACTTGCAATTTATTTGCCTTCTTTGTTGTAGCTTGGATTTTGTGATGGTGTTGAAGGTTATGATGGATATTTTGGATAATTATCTAAAATTTTGTGGATTTTTGGAAGTATACTTGATGGTTTGCTTATTTGTGCTGTCTGAAGTTCAGTTTTTAAACTACAGAAACTGTCGACCATGAGATTTGTCTTGGATGGTGAAATGTCGAATAATTTGCTTGCCAAGGATTTGATTTTACAAGTATGCTTTGATGTTTTATGATCAATTACACTATAGTATTTGTTTTTAGCTCACTCTCAGCATTTCCACCTCTCACTCAATCACCATTTGTTTGTTCAATTACCTCCGATTTCCAGATAATTGGTGAAATATCTGTCTGGTGCAACATATAGATCCATGGAATATGTTGAAAGTTTAACTATTAGTACTTTTTGTTGGCTTTATTAGCCGTATCTTGATTTTGATAATAACAAAAGACTAATGTGTGCTTATCTTGATTTTGATGATAACAAAAGACTAATGAGCTTTATGAGAATATTTCATAGTTTATATTTGCAAAGATGATTATTGGAAGACTCAGAAGATTCAAGCATAAAAGAGACGATATTTGACGACGAAAAAGATCCATGTGCTACCAAGAAGAATACAAGATAAAGGAAAAGGAGAAGCAAAATTATATAATTTTTGTAATTATTTTTAATGTACTTTTCTATTTATGCGTGTACCTAGGAACTTGTATTAATCTCCCAAACATCCACATAGAGCCATAGGAAAATTGCCTTAGCCCCAAAACCAACCATGCATTGAAAAACATTCATTTTTGGACTAAGGGTATTTTCGGCATACCGAAATTCCTTGGTATACCGAAATATATGCAGTTTAGAAAAATCAGGAAAGAAACCTAGAACGGCATACCGAATCAGTGGTTTTCGGCATACCAAATTATTTTCGGTATACCGAAATGCTCGACTGTTGCACATTTCGGTCGACCGTTTTGATTTCGGTATACCAAATCAGTAGCCGTTGCTGAACGTTAGAGAGACGTTAGATACATTCTTATACCCATGTTTTCCTATAAATAGGCCTCTATTCTTCACCTATGAAAAAAAAACAACACTTTCTACTGATATAGAGCTTCAAGCTACACACTATTTCTAAGCATTCACTCCTATCTCATTAGAAAAACTCCCAAGGCAAGAAAGCTCTATTTTCATCCATCCACTTAGCCAAATTGAGTTTGGGAGATTGTAGAAAAAGAGTTGTAAAATCCAAGTGTAAAGGTTCTTCTCCGAATTGAGAGAAGGAAGCCGCGGTTTTTGCGAAGCTTGGTGTGGATTCGTCAAGGGTGTACGGCACGATCTTGGTCCGGAATAAGATCAGGTTAGTAAAATTCTCGAGAGGTTCTCGAGGAGTGGACTAAGTCGGGGAGGCAGAACCACTATAAATCTATTTGTGCATATCAATTGTCTCTCATCTCCTTTCTTTGTATGCTTTAACATAATATCAATTTCCTAGTTTTATTCAAATTACTTGAAATATTGTAAATTGATAAACAAACTTCAAAATTAGCTAACTATTCACTGAATCACTATTCACCCTCCTCTGAAGCCTAAAAATCCTAGCACTTTTTAATTTTTATAAGTATATAAGAAAAAATGATTGGACTTGCCTTAAATATTTTTTTATTTAAGATGAAAGAGAGAATGACATTGTACAACATGATCGTTGGAGCTGGAGGCACAAATGGTGTTGTTTATGCTGATAAAACTACGTTCAAGTATCTTGAGGTACATTCTAACTGCATCTTATTTATTTTATTAACATCAACATAGTCATGAATTTGTCCATCTTCCAAGTATTTAATTTTCCTTGGAATATTAGATTCGATGATTTCTTAAGAATCGAATTTACTTCTTTTGTAAGACAAGACATCTTCGAATTTCGAGCCAGTACAAGTGATGCACAAGTTAGGTACTGGAATGGACTCTAGGTACTTTTCTGTGGGATGTACATGATAACATTCCTTGGGAAAACAATTCGCTTCACTCTTTGAAGACATTACTTTTCCTTAGTGTATGTATGCAAATTAACTTCATAACATCTCGTGCAATGCACAGGTGCTTCGCTAGTTAATTCAATATGGAAATCGGTTGCAAAGTGTGTGTCCAGATCTAGAGTTCTTCAAAGATGAGTTAGACAGCATGTAATCTTTCTTGACAATAAACATAATTGTTTTTTATTGAAACGTTATTTTAAATTAATAAGAGATTTAAGATCCCAATGTAGATCATGAATGTGTATACCTTGTGGCTTTGATGACTATCAAGAGACTTAGGTAAACGATGCCGTGCCTACCATGTCTTATCTTGTGATCTTGAGCACATCCACAGGGAGATGTTGCTTTCTGGGGTATCTCCAATTTCAAATCCCCTAAAGAAGGCTTCGTCTGGTCTGCAGTCACTTGGTATAGTGGTGAAGTTTCTTTGTGGTTGTACGAGAAGTCGAAAGTTCGACTTCCACGGACATCATATATATTACATCACTTGGTGATGATTTCTTATAACCAAGTGTTTGAGTGTAATATATATTAATAACTGTTTACAAAAAAAAGAAGGCTTCGTCTGGAAAGCTAATGGGAATGATGGTGGTCTCTTTTATCTTATTCCTACTTCTCTTGTACAATAGTCTAAGCAAAGAGCAGTTTGTCTCTTGGACAAGTGGACAAATGGAGGGTGTTTACGAAGTAGAAAGTAGCTATTTGTCAATTATCAGTTGGAGGTAGACATGAAAATCGGGTGGGGTCGGCCCAAGGCCACCTGGCCTAGCCCAAGCCCAAAAAAAAAAGTGGGCCGAGCCGGGCCAGACCCGTCGTGGGCCGTGGGCCATACCAGGCCTAAGGGTCAGGCCCACAAAAACCCGTTAATTAGGTCCATTTTGGTCCGAAAAAACTGCCTGGGCCAGGTCAGCCCGCTAAAATTTAAGAAAAAAAACAAAATAGGACCAAGCTCACAAAACAGAGCTTGGCCCAAAAAATTTAAAAAAAAAAAAAGGCATTGCATGGCAATGGTTAAAAATAAGGCCGTTGCTTACTATTTTTTTTTTAAATTTTAAAAATCACTCTTTTTATCCTATAAATACCCCCTACTCCATTCATTTTTCTTCACAACTCAATCTTCTCTTCTCTTCTCTTCTCCACTACAACTTTCTTCCAACTTTCAAATGAGGATTTTCAAGTGAAAATTTTACTGTTTGGCTTTGAATTCCGCCCCGTTTTCTACTCTCTAGTCTCCATGCGACACTAGTTGAGCCAATAACATCAAAATTTCTCTACTTCTAATCCCTCCAAATTCTTTACTTCTACTCCCTCCATTTTTGGGTTTGGTTTTTGTGGGTTAAGGGTTTATTATTTTATATTAATTTTTTATTTTAAAATAAAAATATTGGTAATATTGGTAGCCATAACTATATCCCTAGTATGGAGTCAGATCAACCTCAGTTTACCCAACACATACTACACAGTCTACGACCACTAAAAAACCTAAGAAACAAAGTTCTTGGGTTTGGAAGCATGTTACTTAGACCCTGTAGATCAAACTAGGTGTTACTGTAATTATTGTAATACCACATACACATGTCCTAGGGGAGGGGGTGTAGGTCATATATCTAGACATTTACAAATATATATACTTAAACGTAATAAAGATGATAACACAGATTTAAAACAATCAAAATTACAAGTAGAATCTAGTGATATCATTAATTGGAAATATAATACAGAAGAAGTTAAGGAAGGAATAACTAACTTTATAGTAAAAGACGAACAACCATTTTCTTTTTCTGAAAATAAAAATTTTGAATCATGTATGCAAAATTATTTAAAACAAAAAATTTGAATCATGTATACAAAATTATTTAAATCCACAGTTTAAAAGTTTTTCTAGAAATACAACAAGAAATATAATTTATAAAACATTTAAAAAAGATAAAAAAGATTTAATTGGAATATTTTTTTAGTTTATTATGTAAAATATCGTTAACATGTGATGTTTGAATTGGTCCAAATAATTTTCCATATTTATGTTTAACTGCACATTGGATAGACATAGAATGGAATTTACAAAAAAGATTATTTGCTTTTAAAGTTTTTGATCATCCACATGCTAGTAAAGCTATATCAAATATGATAGAATATATTACTAAAGAATATAATATATTTTTTTAAAATAAATATAATATCATTTGATAATGCATTTAATAATAATGTTGCAATAGAATTATTAAGAAGAAATATAAAACCAATATTAAACTGTAAATTATTTCATTGTAGATGTTGTTGTCATATCTTAAATTTAATTTTACAGGATGTGGTATAGAATGCATTAGACCTTATATATAAAATATTAGAAAAGCTATTTTATTTATTCAAACATCAGCTAAAAGATATCAAGAATTTAGACATGTATGTGCACAAAATAGTTTAAAACCTAAAAAATTTAAATTAGATGTTCAACATAGATGGAATTCAATTTATGATATGTTAAGTTCATATATATCTTATAATCATATAATTATAGGATTTTATAATGCAAAATCTAATGATTTTTTAAATGATGAAAATTGGTAAAATTCTAATATAATTCATAATTTTTTAGAACTAATTTATAATGCAACTAAACAATTATCTAGTCAATATTATCCAACAAGTTATTTAGTTTTAATTAACTTATTTAATATTACAAATGTTTTTAAACAATATAGGAAAATTTCAACTTTTGTAGATATTATTAAATCAATGGAAACTAAATATAATAATTATTAAAGTGAGCCTCCAATGTAGGCATGTTTAGTTTTAATTATGGATCCTAGACATATATTAATTAATTGTATGATACTTATAGATGATATTTTTAGTAATATGAATAAAAATGAGTATATAGATTCATTTAATGATAAAATAAAGACAACTTTATATAAT
>JAMKQA010047294.1:0-17098 GCA_024699735.1 Posidonia australis | reverse complement strand
AATTAAAAGCTTAAAACCAAAATTCTAAGAAATCCTTAAAAATTCATAAAAAATCAAATATAAACCAATTAAAACCTTAATTAAACTTTAAATAACAAAATTAAGAAATTAAATTAAACCCATGAAACCCCATTAAAATCTTAAAATTAAAACCTTAAAAAATCCAACAAATTCCAAAAAATAAAATCAAAACAAAAATCCCAAAACCCAAGCCCATAAGCCCAACACTATTTCATTTAAGAATTCAATTCAAAACTTTACAAAATGTCAAAAATAATTCCAGTGAGCTCACCGCCGGCGATCCGCGATCTCCGGCGCCATCTCCAGCGATCACTCTCGGATTTTCCGACGCTGAATCCTTAACCCCGCGATCACTGAACTTTCCTTCTCCGTCATGCGCTCCATCCAACGGCGCTGGCCCCAGGAGGAGGAGATCGACGGTGGAGGAAGCTCCCACCGAAGTTCAAAAACTCCCACCACCGACAGAGGAAAAAAAAACCTTTTCAGACCTACGACTGGACCCGAGAGCCCTAGCTTCCCCTCCTCGGAATCCAGAGAGCACTAGCGACCAACCCCTTTCGCTTCCCAGAGTCCCAGCCAGAGCATCGCCGGAGTCGTCGCTGTCGACTCATCTCGTCGGGGAGAACACTCGGCTCATCAGGTAATCTCCCTCTCCACTCTATTTCATTCCAAAGGATGCCCTCTTAGACTCTTTAGGTCCCCTTAGATCCTTAGGAACCAGCCACGTCGGAGCGACGCCCCCTAGCCCGTCGACCCGATCTCCGGTGGTGGGTTCACCACCACCGGTGAGGCCCCTAGCCTCTAGCTTGAGGAGAGGCCTTCCAGGCCACTTCTCCTTCTCCTCTCTTCTTCTCACGGAGTGCCCCTACTCTGGAGAAAGTCCTCTGGCCACCCCAAGACCGCCCACGTCCCTGCGCCGTCGCCGCTGCCACCGCCAGCGACCCACTGCCGTGGAGAAGCCCGAATGTTCCCGGAAGCTTCCCCGCATCACCACGAGCAGACCACAACTCACCACGCCGCTCCGCCGCTGCCAGAGCCGTCGCATCCACCCGACGACCCACCACGGCCGTCGATGCCGGAGCAGAGGTGGGAAGAGCTCCTAGCACCCCCCCAGCAACCCACAGCACCTCCGTCAGCCTCGCACGATGCTCCCCGAGCATCCTACGCGCCTCTCCAACCTCTAGACTGCCGCCAGCCGCTCTAGTCGTCGCCGCCGACCTCCTCGCCGGAGCTCGAGGTGGGGGAGATGCCTCGGGCCTCCCCAACCACGTCCCGCCACTCGGGGAAGACCGTCGTGCCTCCGCAATGCTTCCCCAGGCCTCCACACGCTCCGATAGCCCCTATGAAGCCCCTGGAAGGTTGGGGGAAAAGATCGTCGGCGGCAGAGCGTCGGCAATCTCCGGTGATCTTCGAATGGGTCTTTTATGGCCCATTCAAGTTAGTTTTTGATTATTACTTTTAGGTCCTTTATTTATTACATTTCAGTCCTTTTTTATTGCATATGGGTCCAGACATTTTCATTTTAGTCCTTAAAGTTTTAAAATATTTTTTATCTCTTTTAATTTGCCTGTGAATTTTGCATCTGACCTCCTGAAGAGTTCATCTTTTAGTTTTTAGCAAATTGATGCATGTTTTTATTACATTTAAGTCCTGAAAATTTACATTTAGGTCCCTGAGTGTTTCTGAAACAAGTTTGCTCAGTGAAATTTACATTCTAATCCCTGAATATCTTTAAAATTGCACTGATGATCAATAAAATCGAT
This sequence comes from Posidonia australis, assembly GCA_024699735.1. Classification (NCBI taxonomy): domain Eukaryota; kingdom Viridiplantae; phylum Streptophyta; class Magnoliopsida; order Alismatales; family Posidoniaceae; genus Posidonia; species Posidonia australis. Next base: position 15,314 of record JAMKQA010047294.1, on the reverse strand, counting down.
TTTTTTATCATATTTAAGTTCTGAGAATTTGCATTTAGATACTTGAGGTTTTCTGGAATGTTTTGTCTTTAAGAAATTTGCAATCAGAACCCTGAATTCTTCAAAAATGATACTGTGCAACATAAAAACTGAGTTTTCTTCACAGTTTGGTCCTAAAAATTTACATTTAACCTCAGACCTTTTAAAAAATGAGTTTTGACTATGAATTTTGCATTTTAAACCTCTAAATTCTTCATAATTGCTCTAACCTACATAAAAGCCTCATTTTTATCACAATCAAACCCTAAGATTTTGCAGAAAAGTCCCTAGATCACATTAAATCAATTCTGAGCATAAAATTCACATTTTAACCCTTAGATTAATTCTAAATCCATAACTTAGGGTTTTAAATGTTTTCTTTCATGTTTTTGGAACATTTTTCACTCATTTCACCTCATATTCTGCATTTAATCATTGATTCCATTTAAAAAGCATGTTTTCACTGAGATTTGATCTTTAGCTTTACATTTCGGTCGCATTTGCATTAATGTAAATTTTGCACTTTAGTTTCTGACTTTTCAGGAAATTATCTAAGTGCAATTTTTATATCCTTGTGCCACATTGACACTGGACCCATCATTTGCATGTTAGAATAAGGATCATGAACCTTTTTTTCATCCAGTTTCTCGCTCTTTTCGCAAATTTTGCACTTTAGTATCTATGTTTGTCATTTATTGCGTTTACATCCTTTTGATTATTTTTCTTCTCCTTGTTTCTTACAATCGACATTGTCCAGACATTTAGCATGCATTTTGACATAACTTAGGCCATGCATCATTCCCATGCAAGTGCTTGTCACATCTAGCCAAGGGAAATGACCAAATTGCCCCTATGTCCCCAATTCATGAGCATACACCTCATTCTATGCATTTAGCCTTGCATTGTCCATGTCTAAACCATTTTCTAGAGTTTTTGCACATTTAGGCAATTATCCTTGTTTAGCGAGCCGGCATCCCATGCCTTTCATCCATGGTTTTTTTCTTCACTCTACCTTCGGAGTTTCTCATCCTTTATCCGATTTGACTAGTTTTGATCCTACATCTCATGTTTTTGATTTTATTTGAATTTCATCACCTCAGGGCGTACATTAACAGGCCCGAGGGCCGACATTTGTCCCTACCACGGATTATTTTTCCCCTTTTTTATTTTCACGACTTTCTCATGATTTCATGTGGATTTCTTCGTATTTTTCACACATCGTCTTGCACATTCATTTAGTCTTGTCACATCCATACACATTAGCATGATTAGAGCATTATCTAGGTTTAGTAAACATTTATTTAGCCTTTAGCAAGCAATAATACTAGAAAGACCGAGTTTCTCGGGCGTACGAGGGTGCCTAACACCTTCCTCGTGCGTAATAGGAATCCTTACCCATCATCTAGTTGGCAAACATCCAGCCTTCGCATTTGCATTCCAGGCATTCATATTTTTGTGGTTTTCCTCGTCTTTCCCTTAAAAGACTAGGTGACGACTCCCTTTTCTTTTTCCTCTTATCTTATCATTGCGCCTTCGTCATCTTGGCATGACTGTGATCTCCTCCCCCACACCTCTCTCGGGTCGAGCATGGTCACAATTAGTTAAGCACATCGAGTTATGCAAGAATTCTCTAATTTCAACTAGATTACGTATGAGACTTGGCATGCATTTCACATCACGTATAAATATTATTCTGCAAACTGACCAACTAAAGCAGCCTTGCTCACCTAACATCACGTCACACCTTGTCTCGTAGACGTACGTGAAAGCAACCAACATCTCATGTCATATGAAAAAAACATCAAATATCCATATCAAACTCGAACTCTTGGCCCCTTCCTTGACGTAGAATAGGAAAAGTAACAGGTTGTGAGTAGTATGAGTATTTTGTTGGAATTATTATTTTGTTTAAAAGTAAAAGAATTATTAAGATAAATAAGTATGTATTGAAAGTTATTTTAATTTGACTGTCAATCTAAAATAAGTATTGAGATATACATACATTAATACAGTAAGTAGAGAATAACGTTATATCATATTAAATAGTGTTATTTTTAAATCAATATTATTTTATTTGAAATCATATAAAATAAGATTTCATAAATAAATAATATTTTATAGTATTTTGTTTTCAAAATGGTATTATTAAATACTACAATTTCAAATAAAATATTACATTTTTATTTAATATATTGGAGAAATGGAGGACTGGCAATCTTTTCTTCTTTTTTTTGAATGAAAATATGAATAATGGAATGACAATCAATAATTTGCAAATGCTTTTATTATAGCTGCAAACAGGCAATATGATACTACTCATCTAAAATAAGCATGGAAAAGTTAATCAGGCGAAAAGACAAACATCTAAGAATTCTGAACTGTGTAGGAAAGAAAACCTAGATAAGAGGAAAAGGCAAAGTACTACAGCCTCTATGGATGGATGGATATTTCATTTGCAATATCAATATGTATGATTGGGAAAATTGGTGGCCAATTTTTAACCTCTAGAACAATCCCAATTGCAAAAGAGCCAACATACAAGAAATCAAGATAACATTGAAAATGATGCTATCAAACTGCAGTGTGACCTTGTGCTGCAGCTTCCTCCTTACGTCTCACTTCCTGTAAGTGTCAATGCAATATGTCATTAATTTGTAAATTCACTTGTTAAGCAAATAGCTAACATCTGTCTTCTTTAAAGAATAGTTTGCATTCATCAAATACAATATCATAGAAGCGTGTTACAAGTGTCTACTTTGCCTTCCACAGAGAAAAAAAGATGTTTCAAGTGAAATTGACAAATCCTGAAAGAGACCACACAACTGTGGCTAGAAAACTGGAGCAGCAAAGGAAGAGCATTATACAAAACCACCTAGAAGATCTTGTGAAATCATAATTAGACATACTCACACCAGTGACTACTTAAAACAAAAGCCTTCTCTAATTTATTAGCGCAATTCTTGAATCATGGAGGCTTCACTTCTTTATTCGAACTTTCAAGACAGTGAAGCTTCACATCAGATAGGAAATTCCCTTCACCATATTTCCATTTGTTCATATTGCTCACAGATAGATGACCGTCTAACAAAAAAATTGCATATCACCATGGTCAACCTCCATTCTATCAAGTCCAACACATGAGCCTTTAATCAAAAGAACTCACACAGCTTAATATGCAAGCCCATAAAGCGATTGGCAACTAGTACATGGAAGAGCAATGACTCAATATGAGCTCATTAAGTTGTCAGTGCAATCGAAGCACAAGTTCTAATCATGTGTATCCCCTCTTAGAGAAAATATTAGTGCTATCCTCTCTCTCCCATCACATGTTGCCAAAAGTCTACCAATTTGGTCTTGCCTCTTCAAGAATGGTACAAGTTCAGGCACATATAATAAATCAAGGTGGATCACATATCTAATATTATCACCAGTAAAGTTTTCTGGCTTCTAGCTATTGCTAGAAAGATGTTTTGCTGGGAATAGTGGCACAAACTTACAAAACTCAACATCATGTTGACGAAAGTATATAATGCTCAAAAAGTGCGAAGTTAAACAACTTGCTCATTGGTGCTGTGCTGTTTCACATTATTTAGCAACCAAAGGCATTTTAGAGCAGCTGACTCCATTGAACTTACAGAAGCTGCATCTAAGATAATTTGTCAATCACTTGATCCTCACATGAATTAACTGCTGGAATGAAATTGATTAAGTTGTCATATAACTCCAGATAATTATTATCTTGTATGGATAGGAAACACCAAGACATATCATGCATTTTTTGTTACAATATATATTGTAGAAACACTTCCTTTTGTTACAAAAAACATTATACATAAAACATGAAAAAATTGATCATTGGTCTATTCAAACAACAATTTCGAAGTGATTGGCAATTTTACAATTTTCACTAAACAAAAACAAATGCAGATAGTGGTACTTGTTTCAACACATCAGATATTTGCCAGTTACAGCAAGAATGATTAAGGAGAAAGTGCAATTACTTGCAAAAGTGTACTTGCATATTCCACTAATAGGTAACTCGAATACAAAAGAAAAAAAATCCAATTGAAAAGCTCATTTTATGTATGAAAATAACTCAATTTATGTATGAATTCCTTGGAAAGTTTCAGTTTGTCAATCCTTACTTCAGAATATGAAGATATATCTTTGTCAACTAAGTACCGTCGATAAGAATTAAAATACAAAATGGAAGTCTATAATGCATATACACATGATAAAAGCAACCAGATAATTAAAGATCTTTACAATAAAAATAATCAACTTTTCAAACAAAATATTGTAGAAAAAAGTTCATATGGCAGACATCCATAGAAAACTAAACATCCGTTTTTAAAATGGAAATTAAGTGAATCATGGATATTGGTTTTTGACACCAAAGTAGAGTGAGACATCATATATGTTAGGATCTAGGTTACACGAATGGACATGCCATATTTTACGGTAGGAACATACTCTAATCCATTCACATGATCGACAAGCTTCCTTTCATTACGGTAGTAACCTGTACAATTAATCACAATTTGCTATCAGAATCAAACAACTCAAAAAAAAATAATTCAAATTTTAGATAGATAAATGAACCAAGACTAATTTACATACGTATTTTAAAACAAGAGAACATCTCCTCCAATGCGACCAATAGCTGCTCGTAACCACCATATTTTAAAACACACGTATTTTAAACAAGAAAAAAAAGTAAGATAGATTAAGAATGATAGAACTATAGATTAATATACAATACACATGGAACTTACAAAATATGTATCATATATATGTCAAAAATTTAAACCATGCCAATATAGTTATAATACATGTCCAAGATATTTAACAAAATACAAAGTATAATGCTTTGAAGGTCCATTATTGACTTACATCGTATTTGACTTATACTCCAAAGCTACCAAAATGCATAGTATAATGCTTTGAAGGCCTATTTCTGACTTGTATTATATTTGGCTTGAAGCCATGCCATCCTCATATATGGAGGGAGAGTCATATATGCCACTCTGGTTGCTTCTACTTGAAAGATATCAATAGCCATGAAAGTAATATGACTTGGAATTTCATCAAAGTTTCCTAATGTTTTCATGCAATCCTCTATTGTTATTATCTCTGGACATCTCAATATGTTCCTTTCTAACATCTTATTTGCAATCAATGTCCTTTGCCTTCCTTGTTCTACAATATTTGTCAGAGAGTACATTTCTGAAATTTTAGCACGTTTTGTCCTTGTAGAAATTTGATTATCAACCTACTTGTTTCTTTTTCTTTTAGCACTTCTTGATTGCTCAACGTCAGATGATTGTGGTGGACAAGGTGAAGGTTGAGCTATAGAAAAGGATTTAAAATCTATTGCTTGAGTACAATATGTTCCTGTGAAATTTTCAAACCCAAAACCTTCATCAGACAAGAGATTTTCCATAAACTGTGTTGTATCCACTCCAACACCACCAATGTCACTCCCATGAGTTGATTGTGATTCTTCTTCTTCATTCATATCTAAGAATTTCACCTTAGGTGTCTCTAATAAATCATCAAAATCACCAATGAAAGCAGTTATTTCATATACATCATCATATATTGTTCCAATTGCATGAGAACCCTTAGTAGTGTTTTAGACATACATCAACTCAAAATCCTTATAAAGAGGAAAAGGCTTGTTCTGAATGTCATATGCTGGATTCATCTAAAAAAAAGTGTCAAGCAAATAAACATTATAACCATGGCAAGCATCTTTTAGAACAAGCAAATCTAAACTAAAACAAGAAATGCAATAAATTTTAAGACAAATATAAAATATAAACCAAAACATTGACAAATTGAATCAAAGAGGTATTGCTCAATCGGAGAACATGGGATTCTATTCCTGAAAATGGACAAGTTATGGAATTTCCATTGACATATAATATATAAACTATGAGATAATGAAAAATAGATGAAGTCATTAGTATCAAAACAGAAAATTTGAGATAAAGGTTGATAGCTTCTCCTGAATATTAAAACTGAACAAGTGTAGATACAACAAGGACATTGGCTCATAAATATGACCAACAATAAATTCTTATTAACAAGCAAAAATATGCTATGGACATGCGTTTTAAAATCTGAACTAGGTGAGGGTTGTTTATAGTATTCCTTTTCTTTTAGTACCAATAAGGAAAATAGCTAGTTTATAGCAAGGTTTAGATGTACTTTTTTTTTGTTTTTTATATGGAAGTTAATGACTTTGAGCTCAAGTTCTAGGACTGATGTATCTGAACTAAATGATATAAAGTTTGCTCGTGGATAAATTTGCTTGAATTGTTCCAGAATTTTTTTTAGAAAACAAGGATTGAAAATGGTAGGCTGTATATATATATATAATGACTTGCACTTCAAATGTAATAAAATCTGAACTGAACAAATAAATATAAGTCATGAAATATATGTAACACCTGTAAAATTTATTTTGTAATTATTTACATTTTAATGAATTTTATTCCTAGTAAGGTGTTACTATTCCAAAGTCCATTGTGTGGTTTTGTGCTTTTGAGGTTCGACCTCGTGGACCGGCTTCTAATTGCGTGCCCTGTGCATGGTTGACACTATGCATGTGGGGGCCCGAGTGTGGGTCCGTGTGGAGCCCGCATTTGTGAGCTGGTGGTTGAGGCTTGCAGTTGGCCTCATTGTTGTAGTGGGTGGTTGGGTGTGTGCGGTGGCTGACGAGGTTGGTTGTTGAGGAAGTGTTGGTGTGCGCGTGGCTGAGTGGTTGCATGCACACGACCACCTACTCCTTCTGCGTGGCTTTTAAGCCCGGAGCCTCTACCATGCACGACCCAAGTCTCCTCTCCTCCCCTCACATTCTCTGCGTCCTAGGCACACCTCCTTCCTCTTCTTCTCCCACTCATTCTCTCTCTCCCTCCACTCACTTCCCCTCTCCCTCGTCTCTCTCTTTTCTCTCTTTCTTTCTCTCTCACACTCTCTCCCCTGTTTCTCTCCTCCCCGTGACCTCCTCTCTACTTGGTGTGCTCGAGGGCCGGCGACAGTGTGTGGTGGCTCGTGGTGGTGCATGGAGCTTGAGTGGAGTGCTCCCGTGGCCGTGGTTGTGTTGTGGTCACCGGAGTTGGTCGGAGATCGCCAGAGCACACTTTCAGGTACGCACTTCCACCTCATGTAATAGAGAGCATGAAAATGGTAGAAATTGATAGGATTGCATGAAATCTAGGTAAATTTACATTCCTAGAATTTATTGTGATTTTATGAGAATTTATGGATATTTATGGCGGTTGGTGTGTTTTGGGTCGTTTCAACCCTTCTACCTTTGTGATTTTATATCTTGATGCATGTTGGATGGATTTTAGTTTTGTTTGTTGGGATTTGGAGTAGATTCGAGGGTCTACATCTAATGTTTTATGCAAGATTTTTGGCGCTTGTTTAGGGAGTCCAATCGGAAGTCCCAGTTGGGACAATTTCTGACTGTAGGGTTTTGGGTCGTTTTCTAGGATCACAGAATTCGACATACCAAAGTGAAAATGGCATACCGAATCAGTGAATTTCGGTATACCAATTTCGTTCGGTATATCGTTTTTCTGTCTGTTTGGTCCTTTGATCGATTCGGCTTGTCGAATCACCCCGATCGATCGATTCAGTGGATTTCGGCATACGAGAACCAGAACGACATGCCGAATTAGTGGATTTCAGCATACCAAACCTGTTTTCCAGTATGCCGAATCAGGGCCCAAATATGCTTATAAAAATCTGATTTCCTAGGGTTTTCCAGATTGGTTTGTTTTGTCCTTGTAAGATGGGATTGTGAGTCGTCAGCGGTGGTCCCCTAGGACACCTGATGCGCCGCTTTACCGAGGTTTTGGAAGAGTTTTCAAAGATATGAAAACAGTTTTGGAAAATGGATTTCAAAGAAAAAGTTGGTCTGTTTTGGAAATTGTTTTCCTGAGTTTCTGTGTGCGGGTCGAGACAGTATGGGACCATGTCGTCGGAACCAACGAATGTGACGACATTTTCTGGTGGTCGGGCATGATTCCCTGGTTGAGGTCGGGGGCCGAGATACCTGACGTTGAGGAGCGTCGGGTCTTGGAGGTATGAGACTCCTTGACTGTCGTCTCAATGCTAGGGTTGTGGTCAGCAGGTTGAAGTGTCTTGTGGCATGACGAGGAGATATGATACTTTTGTTGTCGCTGTGAGCACTGAGGCTCGGGTGTGGAGGTATGATACTTCCTCCTGAGCACCATGTGTGGAGGACACCGTGAGGAGGCGTATCCTGTGATGGCCAGTGCGGATGGGACACGTGCCCTGTAGCTGGTAGCATCTTGAGAAACAGGACAGCCTTCCTAGAGAGGGGTTGGCTTTATGAGGGTTTTCCAGGTAGGGGAAATCGCGAGACAGTAATCGCTCCTGCACAGGGTAGCTTCACTGTGGCAGTGTAGAACGTCGGCGTCGCTCCTCAGGAGACTGCTTGTGGGCAGAGTTAGGTTGTCTAACGTTGGGCTTCCCGACTCACAGTATGTGGTTTTGGCCATTGAGGGCCTTTACTTGTGGCTTTAGGCTAGTAGAGCTCTGGTTGTGGTTTTGGCTGGTGTGGGCCTAGTTCGTGAGGTTTTGAGAAAATAGTTTGCGAAATGAATTTAAAAGAAAAATTGATTATAATTTTGTTTTCTATGGTTTTCCTTGGACTACGTATTGGGTGACTTTTGTCACTCATACGTTTTTCCTCGTGTTTTTGGTTTGCAGGTGCAAGCATGCAAAGAGTTAGCGTAGTGCATATGGTCTAGAGTCTCCTAGCCACACACACAGGTTCCTAGTAGTTAGATATTTACTGTTTGGGTTTAATTTTCTCGTAATTTAATTTGTTTTAAATTATTGTGGAAAATGGGAGACGTTACAATAAACCTCAATGACCCTAACTCAATTAGTTAGATCACTAGGACGAGGAATGTGATTATTAGAATCCCATCTCTAACCAGTTTTGTTTGCAAGACTATGATGTATGTAAAACCCTTGTTTCAACACTTTCAAACAATTATGATAGATTTTTTTTGTCATAAGCTTTATTCATTGCTTTTGTTAAATGCTGGAACAACAGCCTTCCAAGCATCCTTGTACCAAACTCCATTTATGAGATTGCTAACTTCAAATTGAATCTTAAACAATCCTACGAGGCAATCATCCTCTTCATCTGTCTAATTTTTAATACATGGCTTGGTGGTACTAGAGGTTGAAATCTTTTTAAACATGATCACTTACTATATTTCAAACATGTGTTATAAAAACATATAAAATTTGCCTAAAACATATAATTTAGCAAAAAAGGGAAATTTTATAACTAACGCAAGCAATAAAAAGAACGAATGTGTCAAATTTTATAGCTAACACAATCAACAACAAAAACCAGTCTATCATATTTTATGAGAGGTTGAATTCTTTAAAAGGCCTGCAACAAAGAATTTATTAGATGTTAGTAATTAGTATATTCATTGACATGTTTTTTTAATTAACTAACTAGAATATAATAGGATGACTCACTTATTTGTTGGCCCATAATTGGTTAACGACATGTCTTCTCAGATTGTTTCCTATATTTAGTTGTGTAGGCGACATAAGTGCATCAAGGTAGGGGTCTTCATTTCCACATTCTAAATTCGGATTAAGTGGAATTGGTTCGACATTGTCATTTCTTTGTTCTTTTTTTAAATAGTTATGGAATATGCAACAAGCAATGACAATAAGACATTGAGTCATGTATAGGTAGTATGGAACTTTATTTAATATATGAAAATGAGCTTTCAATACTCCAAATTCATGCTCCACAACATTTTTTAATTGAGCATGACGATGATTGAATAGATCTTCTGAATTTCTATGCCAACGTCTACTCTCACCAAAATCTTCAATATGATATCTATTTCAATGATACAGAGCAAGAAATGAAGATGTATTTGCATACCTCGAATCTACTAAGTAGTATTTACCTAAAAAAATCAACTTATGTAAAAATACAAAAAAGCTATATAAAGATATTATTCATTAAATTTTGTTACCTTTTGGCACCTGAAATCCTCTATTTTCAAGTGCCCAACGAAACACTTTCATATCTGTTGCAAAACCTTCACATTCAGCAGCAACATAAACAAAATCAAAGTCAAATGAAACTACAGCCATCACATTTTGTGAAATAAAGCCTTTTCAATAACGAGGCATCTTTAGTTTCCCCACCTTGGTAAGAATATGGGTATCATCAATGGCACCAATAGTATTCTAACAATAAATTTTTTAATAAGTCAACAAAATGCTAGTAGAAAAGTCAATAGCAATCTAAGATTAAATAAATGAAGGACACTACCTTGAATGCGAGATAAAAGTTCTTGTTGTTTCTAATATGGTCTAGTACTCTATTACTTTCTGGAAGTTTGATGTAATCTTTCTTTAAAGCCACAATTGCCCTCAAAAGAACATTAAAGTAACGACTAATTATTTATCTAGAATGTTGAAAACATTCGACTACTTGATGATTAGAAGTATCCATGGCAAGTACCGAAAGATATATAGCTAGCTGCCCACTGCAACTCACATTTATGGTATCCTTAATCAACCCTCTCTCTTTTAAGATATCTCGAAATCTAAAGAACACAGGAGGATGCATTCTAAAACTCTGATATGATCACAATTTATGGTCATGTATTAACTCTTCTATGAAATGATGTCCAAATAGTAGACCTGTTCGACATGGTCGCTTGTACATAGTATATTCAGCATTATATTGCTTACACAATATGTAAGCAATAACACTATCAAAATAATCTTCTTCATCTTCCAATAATCAGGGAGGTGATTGGGGTAGTGACCGGGGTGGAGATCGAGGTGAGAAGCTGGTGATTGGGGTGGCGATCTATGTGGAAAGTGGATCAATATTGAGGTGACGATCGGGGTGAGAAGCTAGTGTTTGGGGTGACGATCGGTGTAGAAAGTGGATTGTATTGATGAGAAGAAGATACACCAGAATAAGATGATTGGGAATAACTCGAGTGGAATAAGGGTATTCTCCACACGATGCAGAATACCAATACCAGAATAAGAGAAACGGAATAGGTATAGTTATTCTGATTTTGTTCCACATGTTTTTTGTCCAAATAGGATTCTAACTCTAATTCTGGGTCTATTCGTGTGTTTATTCAGCAACTTAAGAGAGGCTTAAGGAATAAACAGGAGGTGTATGCATGGGGATGATTAATGGTTTCACCTACTAGATTTAAATTTTTATGTGATGATGGCCTTTTTTCCACTGTGAAGTGGCCTTGGTTATAACAATTTTGTGACCTTGGGTTATAGAGACTCAGGCTTAAATGGCCCCAGTGAAGAAGCAATTACATGACGATTGATCCAGTACCCACTAGGCCGTAACCTGACCGAACCCGGCAGGTGGGGTTTGGTCCTCTTCGACTTCTTCCAGTCTCCCGTCCCTCTTCCAACAGCCATCTCGCTCACCCTTTTTGATAGGAAAAAATACCCCACCTCAAATCTCCGCCTTCTCTTCCCGATTTCAGGTGAGTTTTCCATGTCAACCTGTGAATTTAAGTCTGTTGATATTGATTTTGCTTAATATGTTTGGCTCTGCTGCCATGCTTTATGTTGCTTCTTGTTTTGGGGTCTCTGTTTTGGTTCAATTCAGTTGATGCGTCATGCATGGTTAGAGAAAGAAAGTGAAAATTAGGGTCTGAAGTGTTAGTTGTCGATATTGACCTTTAACATGTATGATATTGGTTTTCTCTTTTGTTTCTCTTTGATAGTATTTGATGCCAGTGTGAAATTTCTTTTGTCAGTGTTAAAAAGGATTTTCTGGTGTGGAGATATTCTCTCTGTGGTTATTGAGTGTATAGTCTCGCACTGTTGATCACAGAGTTTTAATTAGATTTGGTGTTTATATGATTAGAAACAGTCGTGCTCCAAATTTTGACCAGGTTTTTTTTTCCCCTAACATTGGCATAGAGTATGTTAACCGTTCCTAGTGTATTTGGCTAGTTTTGTACACAAACAGGCCTTAAGTAGCACAGATTGCATAATGAAATGTTTCTTCCCCGTGGAGAATGAAGAAGCTCCCTGGAGAAATCTTGGGACTTTCAATTGTGTGAAATTTTAACATAGAACTTTCATCCTTAGTATCTCAGCAAGCTAGTATGCTACATATATCAATACTGTATGAGTGTGAAATATGATACCGTGACAACTCTTGTCTATCATATCATACAAGGAGAATACATTTAAAAATAAGTAAATAAAATGCTAGTGTTTTTTTTTTGTGTTAGAATCATATTATATTCATGTTATGTCTTCCTTTATCCAAAGCATGAACGTCAAATCACAAAAGATTGCAGCGCATGTGAAATTGATTAAACATAAAAATAAATTGAGGATGTGATACATTTGTATCAGTCTATACAATGAAAATTATATTGATACTGAAATATAGTAGAAAAAAACGAATTTTAGTATTTACTAGTGAAGTGCACATGTAAATCCATAATATTTTTAGTAAGTATTGATGCTCAAAACTTTCTATCACTGTGCTTGTTATTTGGAAGTATAATAAAGTACTGAATAGCTATCCACAGTATCCAGAACATAAGTTTCCTACGACTGTAACTGTAACTTTAGATAAAGTATCAAGAAGTATCCATGAGTATCTATAACTCATCATGTTAGCTAAGGATTTGGAACTAGGAGTGCAGAAGTTTCCATGTGGGTTCATAAACATTGTTGTAGAAGACATCTGGCTATCAGCCCTGAGCCCCTAACCATGGAGACCTATAAACAAAGAATTTTTGTAAGTCCTTTGACTGATAAGTGTCATAGTCAATCATGATAATAGTTTCTTCTTAGTTGAAAACTTGAAATGTTGAGAACCCCTACCATCATGAGGACGACAAGTTTGAGAGAGCAAATGGGTAATCATCCAGTGGCTAAATTTGTTGTTTGAGAATTTGAAGAACCCAATTTCTTTTATTATTCATGGTTGCTGCAAATGGTACAACCATGCTAGAGGTTGCATCCATCTTTCTGAATAAACAGGTTTGTATTTATTTTTCTCAGAGAGTTTCTTGTATGGTAGATTAAAGTTTGGCAATCGACACTATGCGCTGTATCTTCTTTTAGGCCATTTTTCCAGCTCATTATGGATACCAGTAAATGATACAAGGGTTTCTGATCTTTTAATTCTCTACACCAATATTTTCTGCACCTCCTAACATATACAGTGCTAAGGTGAATATAATCTTCTGTTCCATGCGATGACTAATCAGGCTAAATCTTTGTGGCTTCAGAATCAAGTTATTCTTGGTAGCATTGCACGTTCTTTATTGAAGGTAGGGCTATTAATAGGTCTGATTAAATCCGTTAATTTGTTTGACCCGACTCATTCTTTTAGGATATGGGTTGAAATTTTAGACTTGATGAGACCCATTGACACATAATCCGTTAACCTGGACCACTAATGGGTTAGGTTATAGGTTGAGTATATCTTCTGACTTAGTAATTTATTAGGTTTTTTGGTAATATCCAAAAAAACTATGTAAAAGACTCAAGTACTCAACAAAACCCTAAGATTACACTCCTCCTGTTCTTCATCCTTCCTCTCTAGTCTCCAAGTGTGCATCTCTCTCTCTCCGTCCTCTTCTTTGTGGCCTTCCCTTCGTCTCTCTCTATGCCTCTCCAACTCTCCTCTTCTTTGGTCTCTCTCTGCCTCCTCCCCCTCTCTCTCTCTCTCTATGTGTGTGTGTATGTTACGGTGCCTCTCAGCTCTCTTTTCCAGCAGCACCATTAGTCCACCACCACTCTGCCAGCCAACTCTCCTCTTTGCATGGCTTCTAGTAAAAGGTGCTCCTCTCTACGAGTCTGCTACTTGTGACTCTTGTTTGATTTATTTTTTTTAAAAATTTCCTTACATTTTATTGATTTACTTCTAAGAGGTTATTTTAGTGATCTTATTTCTTAATGCAACAATGCCTCTCTAGCTCTCCTCCTCTCTGACAACACTACTAGTCTAGCATTACTCCACCAGCAAGCTCTCCTCCTCTCTGCAAGGTGTGTTGTGCAAGGTGCTTTCCTTTGCGAGTTTGCAACTTGTGACTCTCGTTTGATTTCTTTTTTTTTTAATATTCTTGCATTATATTGATATACTTCTAAGAGGTTATTTCATCTTATTTATTTATGTGACAGTGTCTCTTCAGCTCACCTCCTCTCTGGCCGCAGCACTAGTTCACCATCACTCTATCAGCCAACTCTCCTCCTCTTTCCATGGCTTTTAGTAAAGGTATATTTTTCTCTACAAGGTGCTTCTCTTGTTTGAAACATCATAGAAAATAAACTTGTGACTCTTGTAGTCTTGTTTGATTTCTTTTTCTAAAAATTTTCTTGCATTTTATTGATCTGTTTCTATTCTATATATGAAGAAACTAATTTTTTATTGTGATAAAGTGAACTTATTTCAGTGATTGCAAGTTGTAAATTGTTGCTTGGTCCATTCAAATATGGCTTCCAAGAGGTTAAACTCTAAGGTATTACTAAATGATTTATGATGTTAGTATAAGTTGTTGTTTCGTTTTCTTTCCTTTGTATTTCAATTAGATTTTTTTTATTCTCATTATAGACAACTTCTGGTTCTAGAGTGTAAATGTAACTAGTAACAATGAAGGTGTAAATCAAACTCCAACTCCAACATCTCCTATTATGAATCAACCTTCTCAAACTACAAATGAGTCTTTCACAAGTAGACAATTTAAGTCTCATGTTTAGAAAGATTTCACACCATTTGTTATTGATGGAGAAAATAAAGCACAATGTAATTATTACAGTTCACAGTTTATGATCAAGCCAAATGATGGGACAGAAAATTTAAATAATCACTTGAAACTTAAGTATAGTAAGACTAATGTTTATCAAATGTTGTTGAATGTGGGGAGGAAAATAAAGTTAGTTTGGTAGATGTCAAAAATTTTCACTTTGATCAAGAAAAAGTAGAGCGATTTTCGCTCGTATGATCATACTTTCGTGAATATACTTTCTTTATTGTTGAGTATTCAATATTTATAGAGTATAGTAGAAATCTTAAATCACTTTTTGAGATGGTTTCTCGTAATATAATTGTAACATCTAGGCCCGATTATCCTTTGTATTTAATAAACCATGTATTATTTGTGATTTTGTGCTTAATGGTTTATTAATGGATAATCTGTTGTTTCTTGGTTGTGTGTGGTTGTGGGTGGTTTTCTGTGCATCTGGTTGCAATC
>JAMKQA010047293.1:0-17425 GCA_024699735.1 Posidonia australis | reverse complement strand
CATGGGCCCAAATGGGTTTCCATGAATTAAATGGCCTAATGAGGGTTTGTGGGCCCAAATGAGCTCAACCAAGGTTCAAGCTCAGCCACCAGATCTTCATCCTACAAAATTGGAAATTTGGGGTGTCTACAGATTGCCCCAGAATGAGAGGGGGAGAGGCAGCGAAAATAGAGTCCAGAATATCTACAGTTGCTCTTATTGTGACCGAGAAGGCCACAGCTAAAACAACGACCAGAGGCACGACAGAAAGTTACCAGGGGAGGATAGGGCTTCCAACGATCCATAGTGGTCCACTCAGCCGAAGCAGCCAAAGGTTGAGAAGCTTCGCTCTGCTGAACAGGGAAGTGGACAGATGAGGGAGGGGATGCAAGAGGAGCGAATCGTGAGCCAACTAAGAGTGGGGGAGTAGGTGAATCAGGGATATCAGAACAAATCCCTGTGTCAGAAGAGCGTAATAATATTTGCTCAGAAATATCATTGTAGTGGGATGTCATGGGAGATGTAAGGTCTGCGCACGAAATCGACTAGCAGTAGGCGTGAGAGACAGTTGGGCGGCGACATAAATGCCTAATGTCAAAAGATCGCTCAAAAGCCCTAGAGTGCTGGGGAAAATCTGCCGTATCACGGGATACGAGAGAAGCGTTAAGTGGCGCCGAATCGACCTCGGAGTTAACGCAAGGCACAAAATAAGGATCCGTAATGACACTCCCCGAAAGAGAAGAGGGAGGCAAAACTAAATTAATTTGGGGCTTAGGATAATCCAGCGAGATTATCGGAATTTGGAAAGCGGAGTAATTCCACACAGAACTCGAGACAAACTCTGCAGCGATAGAGGGACTGACAGAGTCACATGCAGACCGCAGGCCAGACGTCTCCATCAAGGAGGCGTAGGGAATGGTTTTCCGACGGTCGCCCAGTGGAGGAAACCCGCCAACCGACAGTGTAAAGGAAACCAAAGGATCAAAAAGAGAGGAGAAGAGCTGAAGGTAGGAGGCAATTTCTGCCTGGACCAGAGACCGGTCCAAGGAAGCAGTAGCAGCCAAGGAGAGGACCTTGTGAGAAGCGAGGTCACTGGAGAACTGAGACGAGGCTAGTGCCACCAGCGTGAGTGACTCTGCAGAACACCCGGAGCTAGGGTTCTCCAAAAGCGTGAAGGAGAACGGGAGGCTTCTCCGACTAGACAAAAGGGGGGCCAGATCTAAGCTCAGATGGCAATGATCCAAACCAATAAACCAACTAAAATATACAACTTTAATATGCATAAAATAGTCCATAGACATTGCAATATTAAGGGCATAAGGGATGGTAGACGATGAACTATCGTAAACCAACACCTTCAATGAGCCAAAAGAGCAGAAAAAGTGGTCAGATCCGCCCAAAGTAGACAGATCCCGACCAGAATGCCCAATCTGAGGGCAAGATCTCCACAGAAGGGGGCAATCTGCCGGCGAGGGAAGATTTCCTTCGCAGACAGAGGCAAGGGTGGAGGTGAGCACCCCAACGCAACTTACCTACGAGGAAGGGGTTGCAAACGGGGAGAAGCCAATACCCACAGAGGAGGAGCTCGTCCTCGATCTGCAATGCTTTTTGCGGATCGGAGCTGCGTAAAGGACGTCCTCCTCCTCTAGGAGCCTCTCCTTAAGCACAGAGGAGAAGCTAATGCCCGTGGAGGAGGAGCTCTTCCTCGATCTGCGATGCTTTTTGCAGATCGGAGCTGCACAATGGACGTTTTCCTCCTCCAAGAGCCTCTCCTTGAAGGCTTCCCAATCGAAGGAAGTGGCATGGCGGAGAAGAGCACGGGAGCGATGGCTAGGGTTTCTAGAGTGCATATCTTTTTTGGGAGCACTAGTAGGAAAAACTTGTTTCTAGGGTTTCTTAGTGATGTTTTTCTTTTACTTGTTTGTAAGGATAAAAACAAATACCTAAAGGAACACTTTCCTAGGTGGCTTGGTTCTTCCAGTCATAAGGAAAGAAGACCCCACTTGGGAGACCTTCTCACTAGGGCCACTTATTTGGATAGTGTTTGCATTATTTGTAAGGATAAAAGGAAATATCTACGAGGACACTTGCCCTGGGTGACTTGATTCTCCAAGTCTTAACGATAGAAAGACCCTACCTAGAACATTTTCTCACTAGGAGCGCTTGTGTGTGTGTATAAATAATTGCTCTCCCAATGCAAGTTGATTCCCATGAAGAGTTATACGTTCTGTTGGGATATTTTGGCCCATGGCTAGTTCTACTAACTCTGAGGTTGATTTACCTCTCCTCATGAGAGTGGGAACGATGCTAAAAATTTCCTACTTTTGTGTTGTTATAGGTGTAACGACCCGTCGTTGCACTCCTTTTATTTATTTATTATTATTATTTTCTAAACACTAATACTAATTCTAAATTCAAACATAATCATCTATAAATATTATACTCAACATAAATTGAATAGAACAGATTAATTACCTAAGATCCTTGATGTGTAATAAAGTGACTCTTCTATATGTGTACTAGCAAAATATCTTACTTCTAACCTACACCTACGAAGTATAAAAACAAAAGTACATGTAAGTGACCACTAACTAGGTCACTCAACACACATCCTACAGAACAAAACTAGAAAATAAAATAAAAAAGCTATGCACAAAATCATGCCAAAACAACAGAGCTTAAACGCACCAAAACATTAGAAAACAAGCATCTTACCTGGATGTTACAAAACCATGACAAAGAAATTCCATTATTGCCCAACAAATATAATCCTTTAAAATATGTCTTTCAAAACCATTTTTCTCTTTTTCAATAAAAGAACCTGATGCATATTTTGAAATCTCTCATGCACACTTGAAGTAGGTTCTCTACGCCAAGTCAAGTCTAGAACCAGCACAAGTGCACAGACTACACACAAGTTGAAAACTCAAAGTAGCACGGAGTACTTAGTCATCTTAAGTACTCAAAACTAAGCAATCTGAACCTAGACACTCTCTGTGTAGATTAAATAACTAACATTGTTTGACGTAGGAAATATACATCTTAATATTCATTATTGATGATAACAAAATAATTTATCTTGTTTTATTTCGAGCTAATGTGATTATTTGAGAAATGTTTAGCTTGTAATTTGAAGAAATTCCAAGAAAGGACTCACAAGAAAAAAGAAAGGTAAAGAAAAACATCATGAAGGAAGATTCATGAAGACACCTTAAAGAATTCAAGAAGAAATCAAGGAAATTCATGAACCAAAGAAATTCATTGAATTTATTGTTAAAATTATTGATGTAATTTTTAATCTTTCTTTGTATACCCAGGATATGTGTAAAGATCTCCCAAACAAATCCAAATCCTAGGAAAATAGAAATACCCAAGAACCCAAGTAAAAAGCCTTAGAAAAATCATAAAAATAGGTTCAAGATTTATTTTTGCATACCAGATATTTTCAGTATACCGAAATCTTGGATAATATAGTCTATAACTGGGAACAACTTCAGCACACCGAATCACTTTCGGTCTACCGAAGTGGTCAACTATTGTAAACTACAGTAAGCAAATCGACCGATTGAATTTAGTTTGGTGTGCTGAATAAGTAGCTGTTTGTGAACATTGAAGGAAAAAAATATAGACACTACTCACATTCTATCTTTGTTTTTTTCCCTATAAATAGGACCTTTTTCAACCCAAATAGATACACACAAGCTGTCCTAAACTTAATGCACATCAAGTAGAGAGATTTCCAAGCTCAATTTCCCAATTCCCATCAAGTAGAGTGTCTTCCAAGCTAATTTCCATTATTTCCCATTGAGAAAAAGATAAATAAGCTTTAATTCCCATCACATACTATCTTGCACTTTCATTTGGGAGATCAAGTAACTTGGAGGTGTAAAAGAAATACTTTATAATGCTTCAAAGGGATTCAAGGATTCTCCGATTGAGAGAGGCATCACAATTTGAGCAAGATTTGGCGAGGAGATCGTCAAATAAGTAACAAAATAGATTAAGGAAACTCTTGAGGGGTTTTCAAGGAGTGGACTAGACCAAAGTTGACTGAACCACTATAAATCTTTTATTTCTATTTTCATTGTCTTTCATCTCCTTCTTTGATTACTTTAAATTTTAGTTTCCAATTTTATTGCTAAATTTTGAGCTTCTATTTTGATAGTTAAGCAAAACAACTAATTAGACTTTAAATTACTTAATTTCTTTATTCACCTCCTCTCTAGAAACGCCTCTTGGTATCAGAGTAGGTTTATCTAGACTATAAGACTTAAAAAATCTTCTAGATAGTGGCTTCCTCTGGTAACACTTTTGTTGGGGGATAAAGCATAAATAAATTCCTAATTTTTGATGGTAATAACTATAACTATTGTAAATATAGAATGGTAGTTTACTTAAAATCCATAAATTATGAATTATGGGACTTTTTCATTAATGATAATTCTCATAAAGACTGGAATGAGGAAGAAAAGGAAATGGCCTCGCTAGATGCAAAGGGATTGAATATTCTATTCTATGCAGTAAATCAAGTACAATTTAATCGAATCTCAAATTCTAATACTTCTCGTGATACTTAGCATTGAAGTAACTCATGAAGATTAAAATGCTTGTACACAAATATGAACTATTCAAAATGAAATCCCCTGAATCAATAGCAGACATGTTTACAAGATTTAGTGAAATTAACAATTCATTGCAATCACTTGGGAAAGAATTCTTTCAAAGTGATTTAATTAGGAAAATTCTTAAGTCTCTTATCCTAGAATAGGATAAAAAGACCACAACCATTGAAAAGATAAAAGACCTCTCCAATTATTCTCTTGAAAGGCCTTATAGGAAATTTAACTTCAAACAAAGTCCAAATGAAGGAAGAAGAAAAATGAAGAAAACACTCTTAAACGGAAAAACCTAGCACTAAAAATCTCAACTAATTTAGTACATTCTGATGATGGTGAAAATGAAGACCTAACTCTTCTTATAAGAAAATTCAAAAAAATTCATTAAAAGAGGAGAACTTCAAAAGAAGGGAAACAAAAATCATGAGAAAACTACAGAGGAAGCACCTTTGTGCTTCAAATGTAACAAAATGGGATTGTCCTCTGCAAAAAATGAAGACATTTAAAAAGGACAAAAAGCAAAACAAGAAAAAGGCACTTCAAGCCACTTGAGATGAAAGTGATTCCACAGTTGATAAAAGAATTTTCTTTAAATGAAGAAAAAACTCATATGTGCTTCATGGCACAAAAAGATAAGTTATTTTCATCATCAAATACTAAGGATTTTACCATGGAAGAACTCTTAGATGCATTTAATGAATTATATGTAAAATACAAATCTTTAAAATCAAAAAACAAAAATGTTGAATCAAAACATGGAAGATTTAATGTAACACCCCAGTGCTACACAATAGTACAGAAACTACCAAAATAATTTAATTAAATCTAATTTAACAAGAATAAACAATTAAATAATTTCAAATCACAACCCGAACCATTGTGTGGGTAAGTAACTCTGAAAATCGCACTAGAGTAAGGCTGCACCTCCAACTATGCAACTGAAACAAAATAATTTAAAACCACACGTGAGTGACGTCAATGTCACCCAATACGTGCTCCAAAACACACACCAACGCGGCAAACCTATATCACTATCAAAGCTATAAGGAAAACACGATTCTCGAAAAAACCAACATACGTAGTCAGAGAAAATCATTTATAAATCTTGACTTTACAAAACTCTTTTGCAAACTCCTTTTAAAATCTCATGCTCATTTTTAAATCACTTTATGCATATCAGGAAGCCATTTTTCTTGCCTAGAATCTAGCTAAAACACAAATCATCTTATATATCAAGTCACACAAAACAAGGCTGGAAGCTAGCAAACACACAAATCTTTATCTTTCTCGAAAACCTGTCATATCACTCTGGCCACAGGTAACCGACCTGGCCTCAAGCTGTTGGCGAGGCTCCATCCCCGTCCACACTGCAATGTTGCGGTGAACCACCCTATGTAGGAGTTCAACCACCCTGATCGTAGCCTCAAAGTAGCGTACCTTCACTGGTACTAGCACAGAGTACGCCTACTCTGTGACGCCCCTAGGTGTCCGAGTACTTGGAGACTCTAAGTGCAATTTTGACAAACACCTGCACTGAGGGATCCTCGAGTTTATCATCTCCCAGGCCCTACAATACCACAACTACACACAGTCATGAGGCTCTCTCCCCAGACCAACTCGGCAACCACAGCCTAGGCTCGTCCTCGACTACTCAAAGGTCTCACTACCACTTGTTGGTACAACTAATCGACTTTTATGTGGTTCTTATAAATCTTGGCAAATCAATTAAGACATATGCAGCTTCCTTTAAAACTCTTTTAAATCACTTTCAAAATCATTATCAAAACTCATTTTCAATCATTTATTTTCACATTCATGGTTCTCACTAACCTTGATCACACTATTCATCCATTTATTGATTTCTAACCATTTCTAGGCATTCCCTACTTGTTTTAGGAAATTATTTTCATTACAGTTTATTTCACATTTGTTTATGTCATCATGGTTTTTCATGATCTCATGCATTTAGTCATTTATCAATCCACATGTAATAATAGGATTTTATTCACATCTTAATCAAAGCACAATTACTAAAAATAGAGTCTAAGTTACTGAAAATGTTGGATTTGCTGGCCATTTTTGCTAGTGAAAACCATCATTGATTTCCGTCAGGAGAATCCGCCAATGTTTCTTGCCAGTGAAAACCGTCTGACCCTTAAACAGTCAATTCAGAAAACTCAAACAAAACCCATCTCTGAAAATGTTGGGAAAAATCACTAAAAATTCCATAAAAATCCCAAGGATCATTCAGGAACATCCAGAGCATGCATAGACATCATTTAACACCATCAGAACATAGGATTAACATGATTTCTATTTATTTTTAGAGATCATTCACATTTCACAAAATCCCATGGATAATTCCTTGAAAATTCATAAATCATTTCTCCCACATGTTTATCTTGTGTTCATGCTTCCATGATCTTTACACATCAAAATACACCTAGGCATGATCTTTAGGAATTAAAAGAGGGAGGGAAACGTGTACCCAGTTGAAGATCGACAGCGATTCCTAGCTCCGGCGAACTCTCCGGTAAACTCTGACAAGCCTCTCGACGTACACACCTCACCAGTAGCATGTGCACTCTATCGGCGATGGAACCCTAATGGTCGGCGGCTCGTCCTTCCTCCCTCTTTTCATAGTCTCTCGTTCCTTCTCTCCCTCTTGTTCTCGTTCTCTTCTTTTTTTCCTCCCCCTCTTAAGAGGGCTAGCCATGAGTTTTTAAACCCATGGGAAGATGCAGTCAAGCCTCGGGATGAGGCGACTCAGGTGGTAGGCGGTGCGATAGCGAAAAAACTAGGTGCAGAAGGTTAGGCAACGTTTACTATTTTTATGATAGAATACTATTCAGGTTGCTCGTCGACGATTCTCACTGCTAATTCTCGCCTACAATTCTAGCTACCAATTCTCACCACCAATTTCTGCTTGACCCTTATTCTGAAGACCAGAGAGAAAACAAGAGTTCCAACCATACAAATCATTCATAAACCACTTAAACACAAGCACAAATTCCCATAATCTTAGGGAAACAAGTCTTAGGGCACAACCACTGATATTATATCTCAATATCAAAATGTATATTGTCTCAAATTACAACTGTGGATATTACATCTTACGCCCCTTAATTGAATTTCGCCCCATAATTCACTACCAATAAAACAAATGAGGGTAGAGGAACTACATGTCTACCTCTTGCTCTCACATAGCTTCCTCCATGTCATGGTGTTGCCATTGAACTAATACAAGGGGTATCACTTTATTCCTGAGGACCTCTTTTTTCCTATCAAGTATCTACACAATGTCCTCCACCATGGACAAGTCTTCTTACAGCTCTCCTGGCTAAACTGGAATCACTTGGGAAGCATCGACTAAGCACTTTCTTAGCATCGAGACATGAAACACATTGTGCACACCTGAAAGCTCCGGAGGCAGATCCAACCTATAGGCAACTTCTCCGACCCTCTTAGAGATCCTATAGGGTCCAATATTTAGAGGACTCAGCTTTCTCCGCTTCTCAAATCTTGCTACACCTTTAGTTGGTGATACCTTTAGGAAGACGAAATCTCCCACCTCGAATTTCAAAGGTCTGCGCCTTCGATCAGCATAACTTTTCTTCCTGCTCTATGCAGCTGCCAGTCTCTTCCTGATCAGATCTACTTTATCTGCATACTGCTACACAATCTCTGGGCCCACGAGCCATCTCTCGCCTACTTCATCCGAGTCAGTCGGTGTCCTGCAAGGTTTGCCATATAGTGCCTCGTACGGTGCCATAGCAATGCTGGAGTGATAACTGTTATTGTAGGCAAACTCAATAAGTGGCAACTGTTCTTCCCAACTCCCTCTGAAGTCCAGAGTAGAAGCCCTCAACATATCCTCCAGAGTTTGGATAGTCCTCTCAATCTGTCTATCAGTCTGTGGATGGAAGGCCATGCTGAAATTCAGAATAGTGCCAAAGGCCTCCTATAATGCTCTCTAGAACCTTGATGTGAACTTGGTGTCTCTGTCAGATACGATCAACATCGGTACCCCATGTAATCGAACTATCTCAGCAACATACAAGTCTACTAGCTGTGGTAATGGAAGATTTACCCTTATTGGTAAAAAGTGCGCTGACTTTTTGAGTCGATCCACAATCACCCAAATTGCATCGTTCGTTCACCTAGTCCTAGGTAGACCTATCACAAAGTCCATAGATACATGCCCCCATTTCCAGACCGGAATGTCCAGAGGTCGTAGCATTCCACCAGGCTTCTGGTGCTCAATCTTGACCATTTGGTAGGTTGTACATCTCATTACATGCTTAGTAATCTCTTTCTTCACTCCAAGCCACAAGAATTTTCATTTCAAGTCCTTGTACATCTTGGTGCTCCTTGGATGGACAGTGTATCTGGACCTATGGGCTTCATCCAACAATCTCTATTTCACTTCTTCCACTTGAGGAACAGACAAGCATAGGTTGTATCTAAGTCTTCCATACGTGCCAATAGAGAAGTGAGGCACCCCTCTTGCCTCCAGCTTGGCCCAGATTTCTCGCACAAAAGGATCCATTTGCTGAGCAATTACAATCGCCTCTAACAATCTTGGGTAGATAGACAAATTTGCCATCCAAACTCCAACAAGTCCCTAAGACTGCCTTGGTGGTCTGCACTGCACCAGTTCTTCCAGCATGTGCCATTCCTCGATCATTAAACAGGCCATCGTGTAAGTGTGTCTGCTCAGGGCATCTGCAACTACATTAGCCTTCCTAGGATGATAGGATAGGCTAAAGTCATAGTCCTTGAGGTATTCTATCCATCTTCGCTGCCTCAGGTTCAAATCTTTTTGGGTAAAGATGTATTTCAAACTCCAATGATCAGTGAATACACCGAACTACTCACCATACAGGTAATGTCTCCAAATTTTCAGAGCAAAAACCACCACAACCATCTCCAGATCGTGAGTGGGGTAGTTACTTTCATGATTTTTCAATTGGCGTGAAGCATAAGCCACCACTCTTGCATGCTGCATCAACATGTACCCCAATCCTGTCCCGCAAGCATCACAATACACTACAAAACCTCCACTTCCAAAGGGTAGAGTCAATACTAGAGATGTGACCAGATGAGCCTTCAACTTGTTGAAGCTCTCTACGCATTGCCAATCCCAGACAAATGGAACATCTTTCTGTGTCAACCTGGTTAGAGGTGTCGCTATCTTGGAGAAATCCTGTATGAACCTCCTATAATATCTTGCCAAGTCCAAGAAACTTCTGATCTCTACGACAGTTCTAGGCCTATCCTAGCTACTAATTGCCTCAACCTTGGCTAGATTCACCTTGATTCCCTCGCTAGAGATGATGTAGCCAAGAAACATGACCTTTTCCAACCAAAACTCGCATTTCGAGAACTTCACATAGGATTGATGTTGCCTTAGGATCTCTAGCACAGTCCTCAATCTGATGTGTCTCAAGGTCAGGAAAGTATACCAACACATTATCGACAAATATCACTACGAATTGGTCCAAGTAAGGCCTAAACACTCTGTTCATCAAGTCTATAAAAGTAGAAGGTGCATTCATTAGCCCAAATGGCATAACCAAGAACTCATAGTGGCCATATTGGGTACGGAAGGATTCTTCTGCACATTGGATTCCTAGATCCATAATTGGTGATACCCTGATCTCAGATCATTCTTCAAAAAGACTGAAGCTCCTTGTAGCTGTTTAAATAAATCATCTATCCTGAGTAGAGGGTACTTGTTCTTGGTAGTGATTTGGTTCGGCATCCTGTAATCTATGTAGAGACGGACTGATCCATCCTTATTTTTAACGAACAGAACTGGTCTACCCCAAGGTGACACACTCGGTCTGATGAATCCTTTGTCCAACAACTCTTGAAGCTGACTCTTGAGCTCCCTTAATTCTGCTGGTGCCATCTTATAGAGAGTCTTCGAAATAGAGCTAGATCCTCGCACCATATCAATCTGGAACTCAACCTCCCTATGTGCCAGTATCTCGGGTAAATCTTCTGGAAAAACATCGACGTACTCTTGGACCACTGGTATGTCCTGTATCCTTATGGCAGAAGAAGAAGACACTATCACACTTTCCAGGTATCCCATACAACCTCTAAATAAGTAGCGGTAGGATTTGATTGTAGAAATTATCTTCTTCTGTTCTCCTAGCCTGGTCCCTTGCACCACACACCATCCCTGACTTGGGCATTCTGCCACGACCCTCCTTTTTGCACAGTCAATCATAGTAGAATGTTGTGCCAGCCAGTCCATCCCTAGGATGACATCATATTCCTGCATACCCATGATTATCAGGCTGACCTTGAAGTCTTTGTCTCCCAATCTCACATTAACTGACCGCAAATATTTCCATGCCAGGCTATGCTGCCCTCGTGAAGTCACCACATCAAGATGGAAAGCCAATCTAGCTGGTTGGTCTCCAATCTCAGCAGCAAATGACTCAGAGATAAAAGAAAATGAACTCCCTAAGTCGAACATAACTCTAGCCATGCGGTCAGCCACAAGGAAGGAACCTAATTATCACATAATAATGTTTATCAATATCATAGGAAAACAGTGCTAGTTACAATAGTACATGAAAAGTAAAGATTAAACTACATGACACTCTACTACTCCTTACCCTCTACAACGTCCCCAGAAGGACCAACATTAGGTGCAGCTAATACCCGTCCCTTAGTTGGTTAGTGAGGTGCATTTCTAGCTGGCTTTGGGGAATCCAGGCAATTGTGCTGAACAAGTCTAGTTTTTCCACAACTGTAGCAGGTCATTTGTGTTGGGTTCCTCTATCGGTGATAACATTGTGCTACCACATGCCCGATATGGCCATAGATAAAGTAAGCTTTTCTCTCCCCTACGCCGCTATTCAAACCAATCTAACTATATCCAACACTACCTCCCCTCACCACAGACTCAGAACGTTCCTTCCTTTTCTTTCCAGAGCTCCTGGAACTGCTAGAACTCTGTCCTCCTGAAGTTGAAGATCATGGAGCGAACTTCTTCCCCTTGCCTTTAGGGTATTCCTCTAAGAACAGCTTGAGATCCTCCTCAAAATGGGCCACCAATTCCACTACATTCACCAGGTGGGGCACTAGTAGCCACAAACCCTTGATCTGAGTGCTGGGGTCAATCCTTCAACAAATCTCTTGGCTCTGCACTTCTCTGTATCAAACGTCTGTGAGAACAACTCCAGTCTGGTGAAGGCCACCTCATACTCAGCCATAGTCATACTACCTTGCTTCAAGTTCCTGAATTCTCTATCAAGATGATCCCTCTCATGCTCTGGAAAATATTTCTCGTAGAAGGCATCCCAAAAGTCCTCCCATAAGATCATCAGGAGATTAGAATTTGGAAACTTCATTCGGCACGTAGATCTCCACCACTGGTCGGCTTCTCCCTTGAACTGAAAGGTATCTAATCTTACCCATTTCATTCCATGCCCTCTAGAATCTTCTCAATCTCTAGCAGCCATGCCTCACAATCTTTTGGCTTGCTCTTGCCATCAAAAGTTGATGCGCCAATTCTATGGAATTCTTTGATCCATGGGTTTGCCTTGGTCCCATCAGTAATATTCCTACCGAATGTCTGGGCAAAGCCCTACATCATCTGTGTCAGCTCCTATCGAATGCCTCCCCAACCATTGCCCTGCTCCTCGCCAAAACTCATGGCAAGAGTCCAACCTTTGCCTCGCCCTCTAAGCGGCATTCTGTCAACACCACAAACAAACAAATAAATACACAAGTAATATATCAAGTGCAAATATTTTTCATTGTATAGTCTTTTAAGGAGTCACTATTTGGACACTACTGAGCTAGTCCACTTAGTGAACCTAAGCTCTGATACCACTCTGTAATGCCCCAGTGCTACACAATAATACAGAAACTACCCAAATAATTTATTTAAATCTAATTTAGCAAAAATAAATAATTAAATAATTTCAAATCATAACTTAGACCTATGTGCAGGTAAGTAACTCCAAAAATCATACTAGAGTAAGGTTACACCTCCAACTATGCATTTTAAACAAAACAATTTAAAACCACGCGTGAGTGATGTCAATGTCACTCAATATGCACTCCAAAACACACACCAAAGTGGCAAACCTAAATCACTATCAAAGCTACAAGGAAAACACGACTCTCGAAAAACCAACATACGTAGTCAGAGAAAATCATTTATAAATCATGACTTTTCAAAACTCTTTTGTAAACCCTTTTTAAAATCTTATGCTCATTTTCAAATCACTTTATGCATTTCAGGAAGCCGTTTTTCTCACCTAGAATCTAGCTAAAACATCAATCATCTCATATATCAAGTCACACAAAACAAGGCTAGAAGCTAGCGAACACACAAATCTGTATTTATCTCAAAAACCTGTCGTATCACCCTGGCCACAGGTGACCGATCTGGCCTCAAGTAGTTGGCGAGGTTCCATCCCTATCCACACTACAGTGTCACAGTGAACCTCCCGCGTAGGAGTTCAGCTACCTCGGTCGCTGCCTCAAAGTAACGTACCTTCACTAGTACTAGTATGGAGTACGTCTACTCTATGATGCCCTTGGGTGTCTGAGTACCTAAGGACTCTAACTCCAAACCCGAGCAACACCTGCACTGAGAGATCCCTAGGTTTATCATCTCCTGGGCCGTACAGTACTACAACTACACACAGTCATGAGGCTTTCTCCCCAGACCAACTCAGCAACCACAGCCTAGGCCCAACCCCGACTACTCAAAGGTCTCACTACCCCTTGTCGGTACAACCAATCGGCTTTTATGTCGTTCCTACAAATCTCAGTAAATCATTTAAGACATATGTGACTTCCTTTAAAACTCTTTTAAATCACTTTCAAAATCATTATCAAAACTCATTTTCAATCATTTATTTTCACATTCATGGTTCTCACTAACCTTGATCATACTATTCATCTATTTATTAATTTATAACCATTTCTGGGCATTTCCTACTTGTTTTTGGAAATTATTTTCATTACACTTTATTTCACATTTGTTTATACCATCATGGTTTCTCATGATCTCATGCATTTAATCATTTATCAGTCCACATGTAATAATAGGATTTTATTCACATCTTAATCAAAGCACAATTACTAAAAATAGAGTCTAAGTTACTGAAAACATCGGATTTGCTGCCCATTTTTGCTAGTGAAAATCGTCATTGATTTCCGTCAGGAGAATCTGCTAATGTTTCTCGCCAGTGAAAACCACTTGACCCTTAAACAATCAATTCAGAAAACTAAAACAAAACCCATCTCTGAAAATGTTGGGAAAAATCACTAAAAATTCCATAAAAATCCCAGGGATCATTCAGGAACATCCAGAGCATGCATAGACATCATTTAACACCATCAGAACATAGGATTAACATGATTTCTATTTATTTTCATAGATCATTCACATTTCACAAAATCCCATGGATAATTCCTTGAAAATTCATAAATCATTTCTCCCACATGTTTATCTTGTTTTCATGCTTCCATGATCTTTACCACATCAAAATACACCTAGGCATGATCTCTAGGAATTAAAAGGAGGAAAATGTGTACTTAGTTGAAGATCGTCGGCGATTCCCAACTCCGATGAGCTCTCTGGCGAACTCCAGCGAGCTCTCTGGCGAACTCCGGTGAGCTCTCTGGTGAACTCCGGTGAGCCTCCCGACGTACACACCTCATCGACGGCACATGCACTCCATCGACGATGGAACCTTGGTGGTCGGCAACTCCTCCTTCCTCCCTTTCCTCATAGTCTCTCGTTCCCTCTCTCCCTCTCGTTCTCGTTCTCTTTTTTTTTTTTTCTTTTTTTTCCTCCCCCCCTCAAGAGGGCTGGCCATGGGTTTTTAAACCCATGGGAAGATGCGATCAAGCCTTGGGACGAGGCGACTCAGGTTGTAGGCGGCACGGCAATGGGAAAACCAAGTGCAGAAGGTTAGGCGGCGTTCACTGTTTTTTTGACAGAATACTATTCAGGCTGCTTGTCGATGATTCTCACTACTAATTCTCACCTGCAATTCTCACCACCAATTTCTGCTTGACCCTTATTCAAGGGACCAGAGAGAAAACAAGAGTTCCAACCACACAAATCATTCACAAACCACTCAAACACAAGCATACATTCTCATAATCTTAGGGAAACAAGTCTTAAGGCACAACCACTGATATTAAATCTCAATATAAAAATATATATTGTCTCAAATTACAACGTTGGTTGTTACATTTAACCAATGAAAATGAATCACTAATTAATGAAGGACAAAAATTAGTATTTGAAATGAATGAATTGGATATTGAAAATATTGTGCTAAAATATGATATGAAAATTATGAAAAATAAAATGAATACTCTTGAAAAGGATCTTGCCTCTTTAAAATCTAAGAACAATGACTTACTCAATACAGTAACTAAATTTAGTAAAGGAAAAGAAAATCTTGATAAACTACTCTTTAGACAAAATCCATTTCTAAATAAACATGGGATATGATTTTCTCAATTTCAAGATATTCCCTATAATAATGGCTTTGTTATGGTTTCTACGAATGAAAAATATGTATTTGTTATCAAGAAACAAAAACCAAATAAATGGGTGCCAAATTCAAATTTCTCGGTTCTTAAAACTAACAAATCAGGACTCAAGATGATGTGGGTACCAAAATCATTACTTTCATCTTGTGATGTAGGTGTTGCTTAAAGAGGATGAAATCAAAATGGATTCTCGATAGAGGTTGTTCAAGGCATATGATAGGAGATCATAATCTCCTATGTACTTTGAGCTCCAAAGAAGATGGAACTGTCACTTTTGGAGGTAATACAAAAGGCAAGATAGTCGGGATCAGGAATGTCGGTAATCCTGAAAATCTTTCTATAGAAAATATTCTTCTAGTAGATGGCTTGAAACACAATCTTATTAGTATTAGCCAATTGTGTGATAATGGTTGTAAAGTAATCTTTATAAAAGGGAATGCTCAATACTTGACTCTAGCACTAATGTAGTGATATTCACTTGATCTAGTAAAAATAACGTTTATAAAATAAGTATATCTTATGAATGAAAAAGGGACTCATGCCTTGTAACTTTAAATGACAAACATTGGCTATGGCATAAGAGATTAGGCCATGCTAGCATAAGTCAATTGTCCAAGCTCTCCAAAGGTAACTGTGTTGTTGGTTTACCAAAATTGGACTTTAAAAGAGATAAGCTTTGTGATGCTTGCCAATTTAGAAAACAATCTAAATCATTTTTTAAGGTTAGGGATATGATATCTACCATTAAACCTCTTAAGCTTATCCATATCAATTTGTTTGGCCTTAGTAAGACTCTAAGTCTTGGTGGCCAATAATAGTAAGACTCCAAGACTTTAACAGTTGATGATTTTTCTAGATTTACATGGGTTTTGTTTTTGGCCAATAAACATGGTGCTTTTCATGAATCTCAAAAGTTTTGTAAGAAAATTCAAAATGAAAAAGAGTTAAAAATTATTAAGATTAGAAGTGATCATGGAGGTGAATTTAGTAATGAAAATTTTGAAAATTTTTGTGAAGAAAATGGATTTGAATATAACTTCTCCTTTTTGTGAGCTCCTCCACAAAATAAAGTAGTTGAGCGAAAATTAGAACATTTCAAGAAATGACTAGGATCATACTTTGTGAAAATAATTTATCAAAGCAATTTTGGGTCAAAGCTGTAAATAACGCTTGTTATGTTTTAACTGTGTTTTACTTAGGCCAATTTTAAACAAAAGACCTTTTGAACTTTGTTTTGGACAAGTTTCTCAAGTTTCATATTTTAAATATTTTGAATGTGAATGTTTTATTTTGAATACTATGGATGCTTTGGACAAATTTGATTCTAAATCCGATGAAGAAGTCCATGTTGATTATTCCACTAGGAGTATGGCATATAGTGTATAATAAAAGAACACAACTATAGAAGAATCTATACATGTAAATTTTGATGAAAATATAAATAAAACAATTAATATTGAAGATGAACATGAGATTATTGAAAATGATTTTAACAACTCAAATAATGAAGAAAATGAGCAAAATATGATAGAGCCTGAAAACAATTCTAAGGAATAGCAATATGTGTCTCGACATCCCAAGGAACTCATTATTGGTGAAGTTTCAAAATGAATTCTTACACACTCAAAATTAGACCATAGATGCGCTACATTTGCCTTCATATCCTCCATTGAACCCAAAAATGTGGATAAAGCACGTAGTAATGAATTTTGGGTGATTGCTAAGCATGAAGAACTCAATCAGTTTAAAAGAAATAATGTTTGGGTATTAGTCCCAAAATCTATTGATCATCCAGTCATGGGAACCAAATGAATTCTCAGGAATAAGTTAGATAAATCAGGAAATGTAGTTAGAAATAAAGCTTAGTTAATAGGCCAATGTTACAGTCAAGAGGATGGAATAGACTTTGATGAGACTTATGCTCCGGTTCCTTGATTAGAATCAATTAGGATGTTATTAGCTTATGCTAATTGTAACCATGTCGACAGGGGTGGCCACAAATAGGTGGTATGTGTGCCAAAGAAGCGGCAAAGCCACGGCAAAAAGAAAAGGGGAAAAAATGCAAGAAAATGCAGGAGTCGCCACCTAGTCTATTATGGAAGACGAGGAAAACCATAAAGACATGAAAAAAATCATGCAAACAAACAAAAAGGGGCTGCGCAAACCAGAAATGCGGGTAAAGATCCTTGTTACGTGCGAGGAAGGTGTTAGGCACCCTCGCACGCCCGACGAATCGGTCTTCTAATGATTTCTCTTTTGCAAATGAAATGTCAGCTTTTCAGCCT
>JAMKQA010047292.1:0-24255 GCA_024699735.1 Posidonia australis | reverse complement strand
CCCCCCCCCCCCCCCCCCCCCCCCTTTTTTTTTGCTGGGATTGAATTTTTATTTGTTTTGTTGAGGAAAGTTTTGGATTTTGACTAAGAATTATTGGAATCAGTTGTTTCACTGTATTGTTTGGAAACTAAGGTTGAAGATTGCTAGGTCCTGTTAGCAAGGGTATTCAATCGTAATAGTCCATGGAACGGAATACAAACTGAGGAAATTGAAGGAAAAGAAGCTGCTTTGGGAATACATTGAGATTCTGAATCTATTAGTAGAGAACAGAGTACTACTAACTGAATTAAGCACAGAGGGGAGCAACACAGATTCTTATCCAAATCAAAGTTTAAAGATTTGAATTTTGACTTCGAGATAATGAAAGTGGTTATCTTAGTGTTCTATTTGAGAAGGTAAGGTTGAAGAATGGTAGGCCTGCTAGCTAGGTTACCATGCAAGGGAATATAGATGGAGAAAATTTAAGGAGAAGAAGAAGCTGTTGTGGAAATTGGAGGTAGCAATACTACACAGTCAGATTATGAATCTATAAAAGAGAACTACAGGGTGAAGTAGAGAGGGAAGCCATTCAGATTCTTATGCAGAATTGAAGTTTAAAGTAGACAGACAAGTAGGAAAAGAAAATTGTGGGGCTTGACTCAGTGGTTTACCAATCAAGATTTCTTTTATACACTTTTGCCTCTTTCCACCAACAATTGTAGAGATCAATTAAAAAAATTCCCTAGTTGTTGCTGTTAGTGTTATCTCTTCGTAGGCGACCAGGTAAGCCAAGGGGGGGGGGGGGGTTGGGCCGCATGGGCGTGGTTTGCACCTCGGCAAGTGTTGAGGCAATTGTTTACAATTAGGCGATCGCCCCAAGTGTTGAGGCAACTGATTACAATTAAGTGATCGCCTAGGGTCACATCGACAAGTGTTGAGTTGAGGTGACTGATTACACTTAGACGATCACCTTGACTTGCCTTGGTTGCTGCCTTTTTCGCCTTATTGAAAGGCGATTCTTTTCTAGGTGTTTTCTTTTCCTCTCTGTTCTGTTCTTCTATTTTGGGTCTTCTACTCTCTTCTTCTTCTTGTCTTTTCTGTACTGATCTTCTATTTTGGGTCTTCAATTATATCATCATTTACTTGAATGGTTGAATCTTTATTTTCATGTTAGTTATATATATATTTATATGTATATATAAATATAATATATATATATATATATATATGTATGTATGATGTTTTTATAATTCATTGCCTTGCTTCAATCGCTATTGCCCAGCCTCTCGCCTTGGGTGGTTGGAGGGGAGGTGGGGGTGAGGGTGTTGCCTTGACGTTGCCTTTTGCCTTGACTACATTGGATTCTATTAAGAATGACATGATGTTGTAACTTTTGGGATCTGGACTATGTAAAGGCAAAGTCATACCCAAAAGCTCTTATTATAAATAATGATTCAGTCTGAATTATGTAGACATTGTTGCTAGTAAGAACATCAGAAATTGGAACATGGAAGATATGAGACATTATACCTATGAAATATGGTACTCACGAAATTTGATAAATAGTTCAATATCTTGGTTAGTTTGAAATCCTGTATCAGACAAGCTATTGTTTAAATATTTCGGTCTATCATTGCACAACAGGGTGTTATGGCCCTAGTGGGGGGGATTGTTTGGTCCAATGGTTGAGTTGAAAGGGAGCAAGCTAGTATGGTTGGTTCTGCTTCAAGGTCCCTTTGGTGCATGCTATTCAAATGGCATTCTCACATTTCAAATAAAATTTGGGGAAGGTATCAACGTGTGAGAAAGAAAATACACCATGCCTTCTCTTCATCTATAAAGTTATGCATTGCTCTATTACAGCACTATGAAGTTATGGTTTGTGACTTTCTTGGTCAGTTGGTTGGTCTTAGTCTAGCTAACTTATTCACATGTCTTATTGAGTGTACTCCACTAACTTATTTGATAGTTTTAGTGTGTCAACGATCCAAATTTCTGTGCCTTCCTCACATGTCAATAACACTAACTGATTAATATTACCAAATGGTTAGAAAGATACACTAATATCCTCCATTTAACATGGAAAAAATATTTTACATTTATTGGTTGTTGCATTGGCCTAATAACTGATGGGTTTGAAATAGACATTAGATACCATTGGACTGGAAATATTTTTTACGCCTTTTGAAATTAATGCAAATGGAGACGAAATTAAGAACCATGTCAGATGTCACTACTAGTGCATGCCAACTGTCAATGTTATGGGTGCACGGAGGAGTGCAATACTAGGAAATGTGTTTTTTGTGTCTCATGTGGCATAAACTTTTCTATGTTTCTCAAAAAGATATAAGCACAGTGCTTAGCCATTTTATGCTTGTTTTGATTGTGAGTTTGTTTCTCATGTTTTTCCCACTTGGGACTCCAACATATGTGTTAATACAGATACAACTCAATGTACTAAGAAATTGCCTTTACATGATTCCATTAGGTTTCAGGTTCCAATTGATTGCCCCTTTTCCATCTCTCAGTGAGGTCTTTAGGGGAACAGAACCTGCAAAAACTCTGAAGAAAGAAAGCAAGTTCGACACACAGGAGGCTGTTGAGACAATGCTAGAGGAGAAACCAGTATTGATACAATATGCTTTTGATCAAACAAAGGATGACTTAAAGTCAGGTACTGCATCTTCTCAACAACTGTTTCATCTAGGCTGTGAACCTCAGTCATATAGTTGACTCACTACCTAAGAATAGAAATAAATTGTTTCCTAGGAAGCACAGACATTTTGAGACTTAGAACACATCAGAAATATGTCAGACACACACATGCATGGCATGTCCTTGCCCTTTGTTTGGTTCGGGCATGTTGTAACTTTTGTAGGTAAGACTAGCCTTGTTCAGGCATTTTTTATGTATAAGCTGTATCTTACTTGCATGAAGGCCACTAAGTGAATGATACTTAAGATATTACATGTAGATTAAGGATTACCC
This sequence comes from Posidonia australis, assembly GCA_024699735.1. Taxonomy (NCBI): domain Eukaryota; kingdom Viridiplantae; phylum Streptophyta; class Magnoliopsida; order Alismatales; family Posidoniaceae; genus Posidonia; species Posidonia australis. The sequence continues at coordinate 21,288 of JAMKQA010047292.1, read as the reverse complement.
TTCATTTGAATTCAATACCCTACGTCATCTCTTCTATGTGTTTTGTCTTATCTATTTCTTCGTAGGCAATGTTTAGAAACCAACTTAGAATCAGAGCTAGCTTTCTATACTATGTGATTCAACCAGTTCTGATTGAGCTGTCAGTTAAACAGTTTCACAATTCTTGGTATATGGTGCTCTTCTAGTGCTTTTTTATTTTGTTTTGAGAAAGGATGGGGTGGAACTTAAGAGCTCTTTTTGAGATAAGAATTGAACTAACGAACTTATGTAGAATTTTTAAACCAAATTTGGGTTTCAATTACATGATTTCATTACTTGGCTATTAAAGAAGGCTAAAGAAAAAAAGACAAATGAGTGGAATAGAGTCTTCAAGCTTTCTTTGGATGTTTCTTAAGAGAAAAATTATTTACATGTTATCTCTTGACTTTTGTTGATGTTATGCTTAATGACTGAGGTGTAAATGCTTAAGGGTTCTGTGTAAGTAATTACGAAAAATCAAAGGATACATGCTGTGTTAAGCGTTAACCATATAATCATGGTTCAACCAGTTCCATCTGGATGAAAGCTGATTTTGATTTCCATCTGTTCTTTACATGGTCCAATCCGAAATACTATGGTTTCATGTTCAGCCAGCCAGTTTAGGTTTTGTGCTAAATACAACAATTTGATAAACAAATCAATCAAGAGGGCTCTATAGTTCCAATTATAAATTTGTTGGTATCCTTGGTATTAGTGTATTTAAAATCATGAACATTAATCATTTTGTTTGATGGAGTGAACGCAAAACTTCTCTAGATCAGATTGGATATTCGTTTTTTCAGAATTTTATTTCATACCATTTTAATTTTTACTAACATCATGAGTAGTTCACTATTGGTACTTAGTATAGATCATGTATTTAGTGCAAATAACTGCTGGAGAATATTAAAGGATATTGCATGACTTATATTTGTTTATTGACTTTGTTTGAAACCATAACTTCATATCTTTCATATTGACTTAAAACATGTTTCTACTAATTATTTTTATATTTGTTTTGTTCTGCTACTTGTTTATGTCCTCTAGTTCCATGATATATTACTTATTCATGGCTTGAATGGAAAATTAATTATCTTTTGAAAGGGTAAATTATTATTTTTATCTTTCCTTGTATGAATAGATTATGTCTGACTTGTCTTACGTGATTTACTGCAGGAAAAAATGGATATAAGATGGTGCCGGTTGTGGCTGATTCAACTCAACAGCAAGCTTTGTCTCTTCTTCAAAAGCTAAAGGCATGTTTTTAGTCATTGTAATTATTAGAAAGTGCTTGATGCTCATTCCGCCATGGTAAACTGGTTGCTTGAGCATTCATTATATGATAGACTAGATACTTATATGTATGAATAGCTGGAGTGACATGAACTCAAAAGGTTAGGGACTAGCAAATTACATGCATCAGAGCATACATGCCTGTTGCATCCTAGCAAACTACAATTCCATATTATTCATGATTAAAAGGGGCATATGCACCAAAAAAGCAAAATATATCTAATTTCGGTATAACAATGGCTGGTTTTGATTTCAGATTTTTTGGTGCAATTTGTAACATTTTAGGAACAAGGATTTCCACCATTTCATTGATTCTAGTTTCTATAATTTTCCGGTCATCAAAGCAAATTTCATAATCTTTCCACATGAGTATTGTTAGACTTATTAGTTAGCTATCGGTCTATTTGAGTTATTGGATATCCATTTATTAGATGTTCCTCTATATGTAACTCCTATCTTTTGCAATGAGATTATCAAATGCTTTTCCCTTTACATGGTATCAAGCATAAGGTTTCGTTAAAACGAAAAAAAAAAGGAAAAAGAGGGAGAGAAGCAAAAACTTTAGTTGCTGAATACTACCTACTATCGACGCTTGAGGAGCACTTTTCCGACGTCGATGTCAGGCCTTAGGTGATTTCTACCTTTCCGTCGGCCCTCCCACCCCTTGCTAGCCCATTCTTTGGCATTGCCAGACTTTTCCAAGGCCTTCTCCACTATCGATCACCCTTTTTTGGGCCTTCTCCAGTGTCGATAACCTAAAAGGGGCATATTCTGCTGTCGTGTTATGACATCTTTGGTGGCTTGGTAGTCTCATTGGTGGTCATTGTGTCATGATATAGGCTGTCAATGTCTCCTTTCCTCTGGTTCATGTCCCTGGACTTAGACTGTAAGTTTGGAAGGTTGATTTTATCCTTTTTCATGCCCTAAATTTAGACTGTATGTTCAGGAAGTTACCTGTGACTCCTTATTATCATTTTTTGGCATTGTTCTTGTCTGCTCGGGTCATTGTTGCTGTTGTTCATCTCTGATAGGATTGTTTTGTTGCTGTTTTTTTTGGATTATTATGGTCTCTTTTTCCATGTTTATAGATGCACTTGTGAAAAATTTGAATAGTACCTTTATTCGGTTCAATGGACAAAATTATTTGCTTTGGTCTCAAGCCTTGGAGACGTTCCTTGGTGTCCATTGAAAGATTAGTCATATGACACATGATCTCCTTGATGTCAAAGATGTTGCTTATGAAAATTGGTTTGTTGATAATTACGTTGTTATATCTTGGATTGTCAATAGCATGGAGGAGAGCATTTCCAGAGGTGTCATGATGCTTAAGCTCGTCAAAAAAATCTAGGATACTTTAAACAGTCCCTATGGTCATGAAAAGAACATCTCGATATATGAGATATACGAGTAGATTTTCACTTTTCGCTAGGTTGCTTAGTATAGGACTACACGTGCCTTCGTGTACTTCTGAATGAATTGGAGATTTATCAACCTTTTGTAGTTGATATCTCCAAGATGAGAGAGTATCGCGAGGAGTTCACTATTGCTGCCTTTATTTCTGGTCTCAACCTTGAGTTAGGCTTATGGATACGGGACAAATTCTTGATGCTAAGATCATTTCCTTTTTACAATCCATCTACTCCAAAGTGTTGCGAATCTATATTACCATACCAATTGCTGTTCCATATCAGTTTGCGATGGTTGCTTCCTCTCGTGGTTGCAGTCGAGGTTGAGGGGGTTGGTTTACAAGGAGAGGATGACCCCCATGTTTGTATTGTGGCAAGTATGCCCACTGATCTCATATGTGTTGGGAGAAGTTTGGTAAGTCCCCACATATCATTTGTGCTCATGCTATTACAGAGATGTCCTCCATTACATCACCTACGATCAACCTACTGAGAGATGACTATGAACAGTTTGTGCAGTTGCAAATCAACTAGTCTTCTGCTACAGCATCACATGCTTCTACCATAGGTTTTAGTACCTTACTAGCTTCTAGGGACAATTTTTGGATTATAGACACTATTATTTTCTCCCACATGTGTGGCATATGAGACTTATTTACTTATCTTTCGCATTTATCATTTATAAGATATTCGTTCTGTTTCCATTACTGATTGTCATCCTTATCCAATGTTTAAGGAAGGTGTTGTTAAAGCCTCCTCCAAGATTACACTTGACAAAGTCCTTTATATCCTTGATTTTCCTGTAAATTTTTTGTCCATTAGTACCATTATAAAGTAATTATACTGTTTTGTGATGTATTTTCCTTTTCATTATACCTTCAGAATTTCCAGACAGAGAAAAGGATTGGTTTAGGCTTAGAGCGTAGAAATGATGTGTACCTATTGGTTTGTGATAAGATACCTCCAAGATACACAAGATTTGTCATTACTGTGGCAGTTTTGACTTGGTCACTCATCTTATCGTAAGCTTCAATACGATTTACCTTGGGTTTATGTTAGTCATTTTGTTTGTGAGTCTTTTCAGTAAGGTAAATATCACTGTGTTACCTATAAACATCTTAGTCTTACTATTAGTTAGAGTCCATATGAGTTGATTTATTATGATGTCTTGGGTCTTGCCAAAGCGTTGCTTATGTTTAGTCATAAGTATTACATCATTTTTGTTAATGATTTTTCATGGACTTCTTGGGTTTATCTTTTTCGAGATTAGGTGTTTGACGTAGTCAAATAGAAATAATAAATCAGTTTGCTATTATTTCAAAAATCTTTCGCATTAATAATGCACATAAATTTGTTCAAACTGACTTCAAATTACTGTGCCACTTTTGGTGCTCTTCATTAAACCATTTGTCCTCGTACACTTAGAATGATGTAGTTGAACATAAACATCAACATATTTTAGATGTTATACACATCATTATGTTGTAGAAGCATGTTCCAAATTACTTGTGGTTTGAAGTTATTCTTAGTGCTTCTTATATTGTCAACAGGATGTCGTCTGCTCCTCGTGGTGGTGAAATGCCTCATTGACACTTGTAACCAGAGAAGAAATTATTTTCCTTGTCTCCTAGGGTATTTGGATGGATTACTTTTGTTCAGGGTCTGCCTCCCGGACTTGACAAATTATCCTTTGGTCCATTAAATGTATTTTTGTTGGATACTCACAGACTCAAAAAGGGTATCAGTGTTTTCATTTACGTAGTCGTCATTATATTATTTCTACATATGTCATCTTTTCTTAGTCCACACCTTACTTTGGTTTTTTTGATTCTCCTTCAATTAATGTTCCTTTAGCTCCACCTATTATGGATTCAATCACAGATGATGATAGTTCTATTGTGAAATAAAATTTACCTCCTCTTTTGCAAGTTCATTGTCATTGTGAGCAGCAACTTTAGTCTCAACCTTTCTTTGATACGTCTATGGATTTACCTTCTTTAGACCTTGATGTACTTATTACTATATTGAAGGATAAGCATTCTATTATAGTTCATCTTATTTCCTATTTTGTGTCCTACGATTACTTTTCATCTTCTTTCCATAGCTTTGCTTTATCTATTTCCATAGAGTTTATTTTCAGGAACTACCAGGAAGCACTTTTTCTTTATTATTGGAAGGCTGCTATGAATAATGAAATGGAGGCATTGGTGTCTCGTGGCACTTGAGACTTGGTTGCTCGTCCTATAGATACCAACATTGTTGTTTGCAGATAGGTCTTCACTATAAGCACAAGTCAGATGGGTCTATGGATACGTACAATGTTCGTTTGATTACCCGTAGCTTTACTTAGATAAATGATATTGATTATGTAAAAACTTTCTCACTTATAGCATGTTTGTATTCTATACCACTTTTCCTGTTTATTGTCACAAATCAGTCATGGATTTTTGTCAGCTTGGTACTAAGAATGTTTTCTTGAACTTTATGATCAGGTTCTTATAAAGCAATTGTTAGGCTATGTTGCTTAGGGAGAGCATCAGATGTGCCTACTCAGAAAAACAATTTATGATCTCAAATAAAATCTATGCGTATGGTTTGAGAAGTTCAAAAGAGTTGTTATAGACAATAGTTTCTATAAATGTACAGTAGATTATTCAATGATTCATAGGATGGCCACTAGAGGATGATTCTAGCAGTATATGTTGATAATATCTTATTGATAAGTAGTGACTTTATAAGGATCAGTCAAATCGAGGAGTATCTCAATACTCCATTCTTACCAAGCATATGAGAAAGTCTAAGTATTTTCTAAACATTGAGTCTATCTATGTTCGAGATAGGATGGCATTGTTTAAGAGGAAGTATGTATTAGATTACGTTTATAGGTTGTAAACTCGAGAACACTCCTATAGATAGGATGGCATGGTTTAAGAGAAAGTAAGTATTAGGTTAGACTTATGGGTTGTAAAATCAAAAACACTCCTATAGATTAGAGTTCTGCTTTCTAGGATAGGTCTGAAGTTCTTGAGGATGTTGGTCACTAAAGATGTTTGATTGGAAAGTTAATTTACATATCACTCGTACTAACATTTCTTATGAAGTTGGACTTCTCAATCAGTTTATGTATGAACTTAAGATAGTTTATTGGTAGGGAGCATTGTGAGTCCTAACCTACATAAAAAAATGCTTTATGAAAAAGCCTTATTTACAAAATAAATGGTTACTTGCAAATTGAGGTTTATTTAGAATCTGATTATGCTAGTGATAGAGGAGATAGAAAGTTCATATCATGTTACTACATGTATGTTGGGGGTAATCTTGTTACTTGGCGAAGTAAAAATCAGAATGTTGTATTCAGATCTAGTGTCAAGGTCGAGATCGTTTCATAGTATAGACGGCGTGTGAGACGATGTGACTCAGATCATTATTGATTGAGTTTCGTGTGTCTGTAGATGTTCCCATGGTTGTGCATTGTAACAACCAAGTCGTTATCTTTATTGTTAACAATCCGATTTTTCATGAATGTATAAAACATATGGAGGTAGGCTGTCACTACGTGTGTCTAGTGATATAGTGATGAGAGAAGTTATTTTTACTCTTTACACTCAATCTTTAAAACAACTAACTCATGTGGTTAGTGGTTAAGCTTCCAGGTTGAACCTTAGCCGTCGGCCACCTTTCTTTTCGTCTCTAACCAACTCTAGTGCTGGTGAACCCATCTTCAGCCATCTCTGGTGTCGTCAGGACCTCTTCTCTCGTTTTCAGCCACCTCCAAGGCCAATAGAAACTCCTCTGCCGTCTGCAGGGCCCTCTTGGCCTTGTTCCACTGTCGTCCGGCCTCCCAGAGGTTTCTTCCGTCGACATCAGGGCCTAAATGGCCCTGATCTCCTATTGACAGGCCATTCCAGGCTTGCCTGGCTGCTGCTAGGGGTTCCACCCCTCTTTCTGCCTTCGACAGCATCAGTCGTTACTTCCTCTCGTCGATGCACATGTGATTGGTGTGTAGAAGGTTTCTACTACTACTATCAGTTGTCAAATCGGTAACTATCTACTGAACAACTCATTAAACGGAGTATGTACACTTTCTTTTACTCTTGTCTACCTGGGCTTTTAAATTCCGAAGGCTCTTTTTTTCGTTGTTTGAATCACGATTTGGGACTTTTTTCTGCATTTATTGCATCAAATATGGTTGTATTCAGATCTGATTTGTGGAAATCAGAATGGCCTCTAAGGAATCTTTTGTGAAGAATCTAAGTGGAACATAAAAAAAACTTGACGTAAAGAACTACATAGTATAAGCAGAGAGTTTTGAGATATTTCTGGACACGTACTGATCAGACATCTCACCCAACCTCCTGATGTAAAAGATGATGCCTACAAAGATTGGTTTGTCGAAGATTCAGTCGTTGTTTTCTAGATGGTGAATAGTATGGAATCATCAGTTGCTTGAAGAGTAATGTTTCTACGTCTTGCAAAGAAAATTTAGGATATCTTAAAGAAGACGTATGGATATGAGTAGATTATTTTTAGGAATTTTGAGGTATATAAGCAAATTTTCACATTGAAGATGGGTGGTAGTTCAGTACAGGAGCACTTCTCTTCACTTCGATCTCTCTTTGAGGAACTTGATTTATATCAACCACTGACATTGGACATTGTTACAATGCGTCGGTATCGTAAGGAGCTAGTAGTTTCTACATATCTATCTGGTTTAACTCCTGAACTTTCATCTTAAGTCTGGGGTCAAGTTTTAGGCTTAGATTCTACTCTTAGCCAGGAAAATATATTTGCTTAGGTTCTTCATGTCTATTGGTGCATCCACATCTACATCCTATCACTTGTAGTCGTGGTCGTGGTCGTAGTCGCAGTTCAGGCAGAGGAGGTCGAGGATGGACCGATGGTAGAGGTCGTACTCCATATGAGTGCTATAATCGCATTAACCACAAGTCTGGATGTTGTTGGGAAAAGTTTGGGAAATCATATTAAGCAAAGGTTTCTATAGAGGTACATGGTACATCTGCAGTTACTTCCATTATTAGTGCATCTCCAGTGACACTCTCTTAAGAGGAGTATGTTCAGTTCCTTCAGTTCAAAGAGACTCAGACTTCTGTAGTGATGGTAGCACATGTTACTGCTTCTATGTTAGGTCTATTAGCCTCTAAGGACAGTTTTTGGATTATTGATTTAGGAGCATCCTTTTATACGATAGGTAGTTGTGATCGTTATTCTCGTGATCGTTACTGATGTTAGATTAGTGTCCATTGCTGATGGTAGGATTTATCATATTTTTAGACAAGACATAATTCGTACTACGTCTTAGTTGGTCAAAGTTCTTTATGTACTCGAATTTTCAGTTAATCTTTTGTCAATTAGTTTCATTACTAAACATTTTAATTGCTTTGTGATATTCTTTTCTTTTCACTATACCTTTCAAGACCTACAGATGGAGAAGAAGATTAGTTTGAGGTGTGAAAAAGATCAAGGGATTTACTTGCTTGTCAAAGATGAGATACCTCGAGGTCTTGCATCGTTAGCTTCTACTGTAGATTCGTCTATTATATGACATTGTCACTCAAGTCATTCTTCTTATCAGAAACTACAAGTTCTTCCTAGGATGTCTATTTCTTCTTTTTAGTGTGAGTCTTGTGAGTTAAATAAGCACCATTGTGTTACCTTCCGTTGTCTTCGTTTAGTTAGAAGTAAGAGTACTTTTGAGTTGATTCATTGTGATGTGTGGAGCACAGTTAGAATACTCTTTATGTCTACTTAGAGGTATTATATTATCGTTATTGATGATTATTCACGTGTGTCATAGGTTTATTTGTTGAAAGACAACTATCAAAAGGTTTTTCGTGGAAATAATAAATCAGTATTCTATTTGTCTTAAAATTGTTTGTACTGATAATGCATTGGAATTTACTTAGGCAAGTCTGCGCCAATATTATGAATCTCTTGCGGTCATTCAACAAATCACTTGTCTACATATATCACAACAAAATGGTGTGGTTGAATGTAAATATCATCATATATTTGATGTTGCTTGGTCTTTTATGTTTGAGATGTAGGTTCCCAAGTATTTATGGTCCGATTCTGTTTTAACAGCCTTTTATCTTATTAATCATATGCCATCTATACCACTTGGATGGGAAATTCCACTTAGGGGGTTGTATCCTGATGTTGATATCTTTCTCCTCACTCTTTGGATATTTAGTTGTGTTGTCTTTGTTCAAGATTTAACCTTAAATCTGGATAAATTTGCTCAAAGGTCTATTCGATGTGTGTTTCTAGGTTATTCTCGTACTTAGTGAGGTTATCGATGTTATATTCATACTATCAGGAAATACATTGTATTTGTTGATGTTATTTTTCATGAAGATCAGTGTTTCTTTGATAGTGTTCTGTTTTTATTTGATAAGGTGTCTTTACTTTGTATTGTTGAGTCTGGTGATATTGATGTCAATGATGCTCCTACTACTGATAAAGATGTATTAAAGTCTTTACAGGTATATCTACGACGATCATGTCCCTTTACAACTACTTCTTCTTCACTATTTGTAGATTTGTCACCTTCAGACTTTTACTTGTTTATTGTCATTCGGAAAGGTATATGTGTCTTCATAGTATATTTCATTTCTCATTTTGTTAGCTATAATCGCCTTCACTCTACTTTTCGTATGTTTGCTTTGTCTATTATTTTTAAATCAATTCTCAATAACTACCACGAGGTAATTATACTATCACAGTGGAAGGGAACCATCGATGAAGAAATGGAAGCCTTTGTGTCTCGTAAGACATGGACATTGGTGCTTAGACCAAAGGGAAACAATGATGTTACTTGCAGATGAGTGCTTGTCATTAAATACAAACTTGATGGTGTGGTAAATAGGTACAAAGCATGTCTAGTAGCACAAGACTTTACAGAGGAGTATGGTATTAATTATTCTAAGATATTTTCTCCTATGGTTCGATTGAACTCCATTAGAGTTGTTCTTTCCATTACTATCAATAAGTCGTGGGAAATTTGTCAGTTAGATGTTAAAAATGCTTTCCTCTATGGTAATCTTGTGGAGTAGATGTATACGGAGCAATCTCCTGGATATATTGCTCATGGGGAGAATAAGGTTTGTCTTTTCAAGAAAGTTTTTTATGAACTTAAATAGAGTTTTCGTGCGTGGTTTGAGAAGTTCAGCAACATTGTTACTACTTATGGTTTTCGACGTTGTGTTGTTGACCATTTTGTGTTTTATAGACAGACAAATAGTGGTTGTTTGATATTAGCTGTATATGTGGATGATATTCTGGTGATTGGTAGTGATTTTACTGGAATCTAGAGGATGAAGGATTATTTGCAGAAGCACTTTTTGACCAATGACATAGGTAGACCCAAGTATTTTTTGGGTATTGAATTTACTTACACTAGAAATAGAATAGCATTATCATAAAGAAAATATGCATTGGATCTGTTGTAGGGAACATGTTTCTTGATGTGTAAGTTAGAAACTACTCCATTTGGAGTCTAGACTTCTAGGATAGTTTTTCACTATTGTTAGAGGATATTGGTAGATACAGATGGCTCATTAGCAAGTTAATTTATCTGACTGTTACACGATTAGATATAGCATACATTGTTGGAGTTCTTAGGCAGTCCATGTAGAAACCAAGGACAGTACATTGGCTAGGAGTCTTACAAGTGTTGACTTACATTAAGAAGACTCCAGGTAAAGGACTAGTTTACAAGAAAATGGTTATCTGTGCGTTGAAGCCTATTCAAATTTTGACTATACAGGCGATAGAGGAGATCAGAAGTTTATTTTTGGATATTATACCTATGTTAAGGGAAATTTGATCATGTGGCGTCGTAAAAAGTAAAATGTTGTCTCTCGATCCAATGCTGAATCTGAGTATAGATCTATGGCTCAAACTGCCTGTGAGATGATGTAGCTTCGCTTTCTTCTGACAGATTTAGATCTTGCAGTAGTTGTATCTATGTTCATGTATTGTAACAATCAAGCAATCATCTACATTGTCAATAATCCTACCTTTCATGAGCATACCAAGCATATAAAGGTAGACTGTCATTATGTAAGTGAGATAGTTATGGGAGGAGTTATTTCTATTCCATATACAAAATTCTTTGATCAGCTTGTGGAGATATCTTTACTAAGAGAATTAGTGTTAGAACATATGAAGTTCTTTGTAACAAGTTGAGTATGAGTAATATATATGTTCTAACTTGAGAGAGAGTATGGTTGGTGGTTAAGCTTATTAGAGTCATATAATAGGATAAACAGATATTCATTTATATCCTACCCTATATATGTGTAATGTCTTAACCTAATAGTGTATATACAATTCTTCTCTTTCATCTTTCAACTCATATTTTCATAAAAGGATTAGGTGCTAGTGTATTTGGTTCTCTTTGTAACAAACTGGGTTTGATTAATATATATGCTTTAGACTTATTAGTTAACTATTAGTTTATTGGGGTTAGTGGATATCCATTAATTAGATGTTCCTCTATGTATGTAACTCCTATCTTCTATAATGAGATTATGAAATGCTTTTCCCTTCACAAGTAGTATGTGGAACTTGAGCATTCAATTTAGATGTTTCGACCAGGAGTGTTTAGGTGGCCAAAATGGACTGAGACAATTGAACAGTTTTTCATTTTGAAAGAACAAATAAACAACTTCATCACATTATGTCAGTGATTGTCAATGCATCCAAACATACTCCTATACTCTTCCTCTGCTAGATTAATGCAATTGTTTTCGGTGGGTTATCTTTCATATGCAGTTGTTTTTATGCAGCTGTAGTAATTAAAAAATTTCTTTCAGCACAAACAGTCGATAAATGCTCAGTTTGAATGCCTTTCACAGATCATTGAAAGTGATGCCAAGCCCTATGTACTGTGTACCAGGAGAGAATATGCAAGATGGTTGGTGAAAGCTAATTCTTTGCTGGAAAGGTACTAAAAGCGCATAGCTAATTTTTGGCAAAAATAAATTCTACTGGCTACAAAGTCTGATTCAATGAAATGTATAGAGATCCAAAACATAGGATAGTCCCATCTATGTTGATCGCTGGCTCCACAATCACTGCATTTGATGATGTGAATAGCAGTGACCCAGATTTCCTGTTCATTCAAGGTGAACATTTTCTCAACAATTTCCACTTAAATCTGAAGAAATTTCATAAACATTTTACTGACTTTAATACAATTTAAAGCCATTGGAGAAAGTGGCATTGTCCCAAGTAGGCTATCAGCTATAAACCACCAGGAATTGGATGATGAGTCAGGTCCTATGGATAAATATGTATTTTCTCCTGAAAGGTGCCACTCTTTACTTGAATATTATTAAATAAAATTTGCATTACTTTACAGTGATTACAGTTTTTATTTTGATTTTTTAATTGTCTTTGCAGTTTAATATCTCGACTTGACCTTATAAGTTGGAAAGCTAAATTAGAATATCCACTTGTTCCAGGAGCAGATGAAAAGGTACCTGAGATTTTGTGCAACGTCATTTTTGGATTTTTTATTTTTTGAGTCTGAGCTGACGTTTTTCACTAAACTTTATGATGTTTCATCATCTATACCTCTTAAAGTCTGACTTTTTCTACAGTCCAGATGTTAAGAAAGAGCATCGGTTTTATGGATCTACGAGCAGTGAGTATGGATGTGTTACAGGAATTATTCATGGACACACTGGCTGGTGAAAGAAGCATTTTGAGAAGAGTATTTGGTATCTGTTTTAGCTTTCTGGCTCTTGATCTTATTAAGACGTGCTCTATTTCTACCGAACATCTAAAAAGCAATTAGAATTTTATATAGATGCCATGTGCAACTGTCCATTTCTTGATATCAAACATGCTTTAATCATTTCCACCACCACTTGAACTTTTTTCAGCACTGTTGCTTATTTCTTGTGCAAGGGAAATGTCTCAATATGTTGTCTGTAGTTTGTTTTTAGGATTACAGTTGAGTCAATTCATCTGTTGTTCTTGTTGCGATTTCTTCTCTTATTTGAATTGAAGAATTATGTACACTTATAATAAGATCTTCTTACATTAAAATTGTAATTATTGTATTTTTTATAGAATCCAAAGGTTGATAAGAAATTTAGTCCACAAGTTAGCAGTTGTCTCTGAATTCAAATGTGAGTTAGTGTTTCTGTAGTATTTGATTTCAGTTTAGACATCTGCTCTTTTGGGGTTTGCACAATTGTTTGATTTCCTTGGCCTACAGAGATATTCGTACGAAGTATTTTTTTTTTCCTTTATTAGTAATGATCTTCATGAAATTGGTGATTTCCTTCACCAATGTTTGGTAGAAAAAAAATCTTTGGAATAGACATAGGAATGAAATTCCCCTAGGAATCAAATTCTCATTGTATTCCTTCCCGAGAGGTAAGGAATTTGATTCCCATTCCATTGGGAATCATCCTAAAAACGTCGTGTACCCTCCTCTACTATCGTTTCTCTTTCTCCACAGTCCTCCGTGGCGTGTTCCTGACGTCTGTCACCCTTAGTCATGGAATGTGAGCGAAACTTGGTCGATTCGGTCCAAAAAAGTAAGGACCCATCTGGGTTTGGAGTCGAGCGAGGTCGAGCCTCTTTTAACAGACTATGGGCCCGACATGACCCACGGCCTGTCGATGGGCCAGGTTGGGCCGGTCCGGTCCATTAGGCCAAAATTTAAATTTTAAAATTAAAATTTGTTATTAACAAAAAATATTTTTAATGCATTAAAATAAAAAATAAAAAAAAATTACAAAAGATGTTTACAACATTGCACATTAATATTCTTGAGGAACTTTACAAATACTTTTTTTTTTATTTCGGACTCATGGACCTAGTCCTCCTTTTTTTGGTTAATTTCTAAGCCGACCCAGCCCGGTTCGGCCCTACCTAATCTTCATTTGTGGGCTAAAATGGACTTATTCTACGGGCCTACGGGAGCCTAGCACGTGGGCTCGGCACGACCCGGTGCTGGGCTAGACGAGCAGAGGCCGTGGTGGGCCAAGGCTGGGCCAGACGGCCCAGAGTCGGCCCGACCCGATTTCCAAGTCTAGTCACCCTCCTCCTTCGAAGCCCTCCCCCTTCCTCTACGGCCTTCTTTCTTTTACAACTATCTTTTTTCTATATTTTTTTGCTTTTTCATCTTCTTTTCCTCTCTTTTTTTGTGTATGTATTTTTTTTTACAAAGAATATTGATATTTTTTACTGTCTTTTTTTCCTACAAAAAAATTTTATTCTATCAAAAATATTTTGTTAATGCTATAATTTAGAAAGGATTATCTAAGTTAATGCTAATTTCAAAAAGATTATCTATGTTAAAACTTTTATGTATATGTGTATATTGTAGTGTGTATGGAAAAAAATTATTTTAATTTTTTTTCCAAATTGATAGGATATTTTTATTAATATGTAATTGTTAATCTTCCTAATTTTATATTTCCATTTCAATTCTGTTCTTATGTATCAAATATTAGAAAGGAATTGTTTGTCAATTCCATTCTGCAATTCCATTACATACCAAACACAGGAATGGCATAAATCTATTCCATTCCATTCCATTGAGAATTCCATTCCAGAGTTCATTCTATTCCTATTTATTTTCATTCCAATGCACCAAACGTAACATTAGAGTCAAAGGGAATTGAGAGGAATTAAATTTCCTTAGAAAGTAAGGAAATTTAGTTTCCCTTTGTCATAGAAATAGTGAAAAAGTGAATTTCAAATGTGAGTGAAATTTAAAGATCATATTAAATAATAAAATATAGTACTATCATATACCATTATTTGACAATAAGATTTACTAAAATAAATATATATTATTAAATAAATATAATAATTTACATTATTTGATAAGAAAGTTCATTTAAAATCTTTATATATCTTAAATAAAATAAAATAATATTATCATACTTTAATGTTTGATAACAAAGTCTAGTAAAATCATTATATATTCTTAAATAAAATAATAAAATATTATCATACAAATATAAATATAAAATAAAGATTATTATACATAATTATTAGACAATTTTTTCTAAAATCATTTTGTATCAAACAAATATAATTTATTATAAAAATCATTAATTTATAAGAAAGAACTCAATGAAACTAAGCATATCAAGATCTTGATCAAAGAAGATGACAAATTCCAGTGAAATCTCAAAGGATGTGTAGGAAAATGAATTCTATGATGTTTACACGTACTTAGGAAAGTAGTAGAATTGGTTTCCTATTTAATCATTTCCTCTGTTGTACACAAACACCTTGATTTAGATGGTCAATTGGAAATTGAATTCTCTTTAAATCAATTTCAGTACTTTCTAGGTGAACACCCCTCCCCCCTGGCTTTCATTATCATTATTGTTATTTGACCGGTTCTCCACTCTTCAGTTTCATTTGATTGCCATCAACTTTTGGTTATCGTCGTTATATTGCTATCACTTATCAATCAACAGGAAATATCAGGCGCCTGCAACCATACAAGCCTGTAACTAAAGCACAATTGGCAGTTGCCTTGACAAACGGTAGGATGGTGGATGCGGTTCGAAATGAAATTTCTAGAATTGAAGCAGAGAGAATGACCAAATTGGTTAACTCCAAAGAGATCATGTCTGAACTAATTCAAAAGGGTGATATACGAAAGTTCTGGGAGCAAAAACTGAATGAAGAAAAAGCACGTGGTTTAGATGTTCAAAAGGATCATCTGGCAGTGTTACATAACCTGAAAGAGGAAAAAATAGCTTACGACAAGGAAATGGCTGACCATATAAAAGAGAAAGCAGCTCTGGACTGTCAATGGCAACTGCTGTCTGGTCTCAAGGAAGAAGTTGATAGGATGTCTGAAAGGGTCGTCAATGACAAATCTACTGTTGCAGCAGAGCAATCAAGTCTCGAAAAGCAGCTTATTAAGTTACATGAGGAGCAGAATGCTATATTTGAAGCCAAATCAGTATTGGAAGCTGAGAAAGAAGCTCTCAGAATTCTTAGGTGAGTCATGCTTGAATATTCACTTGCAATCAATAACAAATAGTACTGGATCATCTCATTACTTTGGTATATGATGACTTTCCTTGTTACTTCTTACGGCTAGCTTAAAATTTTTTTTTTCTAATGCTTAATCCAAAGTAGAATAGTAGATAACTCAATTAAGGTCTATCTTCATTCTTTTGTTTCTTTTGGACTACAATAAGAAATTAGCGATATTACCATCATCCCTGCGGGAGTGTGACCCTAGTTATGTTTACAATAAGCTTGTTACCATCATTAAATAATTGGCCCTATGGCCTGTTCTTTTCGTTCTTATGAAATCTGGTAAAAATATTGTCATTGTTTTTTGGTGACTTTTTTGGCAAGCATGGTTGTGTAGAAGTTTAGTGAAAAACAACTGACTTTGACGAGTCACCTAGGTGTCGATTTTTTTGTCAAACATGGCAACACTACTGCTGTGTTTCCTTGAGTACAAAGTACAAAGCTCAGTAACTTCTGAAGATAGACTAGTAGCTTCAGAAGTTACTTATGTAATTGGCCAAGAGAACACCGACTGTCAGCAAATGATGTCCTATCAAATCCAAAACCTGCAGAATTGAATTCCCAGATTGATGATGTCTATGTAATTACAAAATGTAAAAATAGAAATGAAAGAATATAGGTCAATTTCATACATTAGTTTCAACTACAAGATAAGATTCAAAATCTAAAAACATAAATTTCCTGACAATTGTTTAAATGAACTATAAGTTCAAAATTAAAAACTTAAGTAGACAAGTTCGCATTTAAAACTTCAAAATGACAAGTCTACTACAATTACATCTTCTAACGTCTTTTTCATGCCCTTCTTTCAGTTCCACAACGCATGGACATGAAAAAGATCTTAGTTTGTTGGAGTTGTGTTAGAAGATGCAATTATTAGTCTTGTCGTTTGGATGTTCTAAATGCAAACTTGTTGACTTAAGTTTTTAACTTTGAACTTGTAATTTTCATTTAAACAATTGTGTGAAATTTTTTGGTGTCAGGTTTTTAATCTTATTTTGAAGTTGAAATTAATGTACGAAAGTGGCCTCTTTCATTTCTATTTTTCATATTTTGAAATTAAATAGGCTCTATCAATCTGCAGTTTTCACGATTGATAGAATATGACACCTTGAATGTCGTGTTCTATGTAGAGATCACAGTCATCTACCATCCGTGTTCTCTTGAGTACTTCCATCAGTAACCTGAAGCTACTGATAGCAGGGAGCCAAGCAAACACGACCAAGCAAAGGCTGTGATATATATATCAAGATCAATGTCATTGTTTGGTCTTGTTTAGCGATTCTTTCTTCTCAGTAATTTCAAGTCATTGATGAGATTGACAAATAGAACATGATATCCAGTGGCTGTGGTGTTAAGGAAGAACACAACATTTGTTCTGCCATAGTGCAGTTGGCACTGCAGGAGTCATCCTACTCCTGAAGGTCTCAGGTTCGACCCCTTGGGCTCACAGATTTTTGGGGATTTTCCTGCTTAGGCTGTTCGCCTAGACTTTCATGGTTGTGGTTGTTGCAGGGTCTTGTCCTGATCTGGGGTTTATTGGTGGGTCAAGTCTGCTAGGTTTCTTGTTAGCAAAAAAAAAAAAACATTTGCTCTGCTGTGTTCAACTAGTCTATCTTCAGAAGTTATTGAGCACAAGGCCAGAGGAATACGGCCATTACACTACTGTGTATGAAGGAAAAAAATTCTTGCAAGCCATGCATTGCTGGATATATGGTCTGCAGAAAGCCTTCTGGACAAATCCTGGTTTTGTAATAAACTTGGCAAGTGTCCATAGAATGAAATTTTTTCCTTAGTGACATTTTGGGAAGCTTGGCATGGTGCCATGCTTACTAAAAAAAAAAATCAAAAATGCTAGTTGACATTATTCAATTATGCAAAAAGGTCTGGTGATGATAGAAAAGAGCGTTTTGAAGTTCTGATCATTAGTTCATATATTATGCAAGCATAGTACCCTGACCTTTAATAAAGTGAGGAGTCAGCATAACATCCATCAGTGTTCTTAGTTGACTTTTGTACAGTTCTTGCACTTGACTTGGAAAAATTGATTAGTCTGGAATTTAGGAGTCTCATGTTGTCTTGTGAGTAGATCTAGAAGTGCTCTTATGTTTTGTTGTTGCTTGAAAATGGGAACTGACTAAAATTTCCCAATTTTCTTGTATATTTTTTAAGGAAACATTGGTTTATTGATTTCCTTCTTGATTTAGGATCAACCATGTAAAAAACTGAAGTAGAGATTCACCAATCAATTTCAGATGACAACTGCAACGGATTATTAGGTTATTATGATGTATTGAAAGTGTTTATAATGTCACCTAACAAACATATGCTTAAGTGTATACATGGTAATATAAAATGACACTATTCTTTTTAGTTCTCTTGTCAGCACACGAACTTTGTAAGTAGGCCTTCTTTTGCTTTGTACCTTGTAGTTTTTTGTTTCTTGGAATCAAGTTTGCTTTCATTTCTCTTAGACATCTAGTTCATATCCTCCAGCTGACAGCTTAATCTTATCCTATGATGGAAGCAGTTTCCTATTTATCATTAAAGTGTGTGCATAAGTCATTTCTTAAAAGGAAAAATGTGCTGGTTTTTAGCTCATCTCCGGAAGCACTGATCTGCAGGTCTTGGGTGGAAGATGGAGCACGCCAAAGCCAATTTCGAGCCAAGGTTCTAGAAGATGCTGTGCAGAGGTGGAAATGGGATGGCCAGTAGGGGTCGAAGACCACTTAGTCTTGAGTGAGAGGAAAGATACTGCATGGAATTAGGGCAAATTGCCATGACTATTATTTTCCAACAGTTATTCTTTGGTGGGGATAAAGTCATTGCAATATCTTCTGTTTCAAAGTGGTGCAAGCTGATGCAAAACTTCTTGCATATTCTGCATAGATGAATGATTTGCAAGCCAAATTTGCACTAAATCTTTACTTCGGCTGCAGTTGCTTTCCTTCTTCAAGTTTAGTAAATGAAGAGCAATCAGCATAAATTTTCCCACTTTCGCTTGGGAAATGCTTCACAATTTCAGATATTGTTGGTATCATGTCTGTTTCTGTCACCAATGATCTTTTTCGTACCGCTTTTTTGCCTTTTTACCTGTAATTGTATACTTCCTTTTGATGATATCAATTCAAAGTTGCATCATTTTATGCTCATTTTTAGTCTTTATTGCAACTGGTATGACCTGTGCGTTTCTTTCGGTCATGTTCTCTAAATAGCCACGGGAGTTATAGAGGTGTGTCCCAAGTCTTTCGATGGGTAAAGGCCCATATTGATTGTTGTTGGCTGTGGCAAATAGCCTTCAAGGAGGCAGCAATTCGAATGGGCTGTAGATAAAACTGTCGGTTCCTATGAGAATTTTATTTTTCACAGGCCTCATGACACGAGCGTTTGGACCGTGGGCATACAATACGATTCTATGATGGTTTTGCAAAAACACTTCAGAAAAGTGCTCGACCCCAACAATTGAAGTTAACTATACCGTATCAAAATCAGTAATGAATAAATCTAACTACGTTAAACATCATTAATGTATAAATGAACTATGTTAGAGATTAGTCTCATATTGGACAACAACGAGCATGCTTTATTACACCACCATATGGGGACAAAATGAATCCTCTCTTTGGATTTACGTTCATAGAAAATGACTTAGTTTCGTGCCAGGCCTCAACTTAATGCAACTATCATCCTTATCCTTAATCAGGCTAAGCACAACTTATCCTTGACATAAGTAACATTTGGTAATGATTATTTTCCACAACTTATTGGAAATAATCATCTATGGATAAAAAGTTAAACCAAACACATAAAAAAAAGTCAGTTTATTTAAAATTCACTAAAATTCACTAAAAACGCTAAAAATAAAAAATTATAAGAGATAGCGCTTTAAAAAAAACTAATGTTTCACTATAATCAGTTTGTCGATAATTGTTACCAAATGCAACCATAGATTAAATCATTGAATATTGACAAAATCATTGAATATTTGAGAATCGAAATTTAGATTAATTATGAGAGAAACTATCTTTTGCTTCACTTTTTATACCAAAATCAAGGCTATAATCCTACATTCGAATAGATTAAATATTCTCCAAATTTTACATCCATATTCTTATAACTATTCCATCTTGACTTATGTATACAAAATTAAGATTCTATAATTAAAATCACATTCAAACAGTGCCTAAATTAATAATTCCATATTGAAAATACTGAAGTAGCACTTGATACACTGAAATGAGGGTTGTAATAGATCGAAATGGAATAAAAAAAGTAGACTAGAATAAAATTCTCATGTTTAGTATAAAAATAACTTTGAAATAATTATTCCCATGAGAATCAAATTTCCATTGAACATGAGAACTTTATTCCTTCTCAAAAGACAAGTAATTTCATTCTCATTCCATAAGGAATTCTCTCGTGAGAAAAGAGACTTCACTTGACTCCCCTCTTCACTGCACTTCCATGTCCCCTTTTTTGCCACATCCTTCTCTAACGACATCGTCCCCTGCTTTCGGACTCGTCGGCCATGTCCTCCCCTCTCAAACACCACATCCTTCTTCTCCACAGTGTGTCCTCCCCTTGTCCCTATTCGAGGACTAGGCAAGAAGGCAAGTTGGAGAGAGAGAGATCTTAGTGTTGGCAGTGAATAGCAACAATATTGGAAAAGGCTGTGGTGAGTGAAGGAGAAGATTAGGAGGGCACGATGATGATAATGATGGTGGTCGACAAAGATGATGGCAACAACCACCAAAAGAAGAAGAAGCGGTGTTGCCATTGGCATCAACAATGCAAATACCACAACAATGGCCATCATCACAGTTTGACGGTTGTATTTATGCTGTGGATTACCTCTTCCTCATCGCTTTGTTCATCTTCATTTGCTTCTTCCTTCTCCATATTTTTTTTTGTGATTGATTTGATTGTTGGAACTATTTTTTTTTTGTCACGAGAAAGGAGAGAGACCCTCATTAAAATAAAACGTAAAATATGTACATGACTAGGAGTTGGGGAAAAGAACCAATTAGCCATGAGGCTCAAGGGTTCCCCACCCAGCCTCCCCAAAAAATACTAGGGCCCACCCCACGCAGGCCCAAGCGCAGCCAAACAGGGAGCAAGCCCAGCAGAAGCCCAATGGGCCAGCCAACATGTGAAGCAACAGGTGTAGGCAGCACAGAAGCAGCCCGCCAGCAAAACACGTGAATACGTGAACAGTGGCATGTCGACGAAAGCGAAAAATCAAAAGCTAATATTCGCCGGCGATCTCGGGGAGTAACCAGTCTCGAAGGAGCGCAAGTTCCTTTCCGTCCAAAGCCTACTCAAGATTCCGGAAATCTTCCTGGATAGGTAGCCAAGTGGCATCATCAGAGGTCGCCTGAGCCAGTCGGCCGCAGCATCACAGATAGACGTAACTGTGACGGCCCGGCGAAGCCCAGCAAGATCCCACACGCGACTAGAGTAAGAGCACGTCCAGAATAGGTGGTCCAGTGACTCCTCAGCATTACCACAGAGCGCGCATCGA
>JAMKQA010047291.1:0-18808 GCA_024699735.1 Posidonia australis | reverse complement strand
TTGAATTTGTTGACTCTTTGTGGGTCATTTTGTTTTGATGTGGAGTTTGTAATTCAAGACAAGGTGGAGATTGTTGTAAATATGTCTTGAATTATGTCTTTGTTTCCGGGTTAGTTTGGTCATTAGACCATTTAGGTGCCCT
Source organism: Posidonia australis (assembly GCA_024699735.1). NCBI lineage: Eukaryota > Viridiplantae > Streptophyta > Magnoliopsida > Alismatales > Posidoniaceae > Posidonia > Posidonia australis. Next base: position 18,666 of record JAMKQA010047291.1, on the reverse strand, counting down.
AGTATTTAAGTAGGCTAAGACATAGATTATGTAACCTCTTTGGTCATTCGTGTAACCCTAATTGTTTGTCTCCAATTGTATAGAGAGAACTCCTCCCTCTTCTCTCCATATCTAGGGTTTCATGTGAGGTTCATCTGTGGGGGAGTGTTTGGATGCTTGGGATGTGGGCATCCATCCATTCGTATTTGTTTTCTCTTCACCACTCGGCACAACACACCACCTTCCTTATCGTGCACCGTTCTTCCTTTCCTTCTCCATTCCTGGTTGCCTTCGCCTCTTCTCACTTGCCTTCGCCACTTTTCACTTGCCTTTGCCTCTTTTCGCTTACCTTCAACTCTCTTTATCCTCTCCTCCTCCCACGTTGCACCAGTCGTCCATCGTGTCGGAAGAGACGGCACGGCACAGGCTGGCGTCGTTTGTGGCATGGGCTAGTGGAGGAAGAAGAAGGAGACGAGAATGGAGAGAGCTCGTGAGGGAGAGACGAGAAATGAGAGGAGAAAAAGAAGGAAGAAAAAAAAGAGAAAAGACAGTCACACAAACCGAGGCAACTGTGCATCCCCAAATCAGAGTCCACATTGGTCCCAAATCACAAACAGGTGCACAAAAAGCCAACCCCGTGCTCAAACATCCAAGAAACATCAGATTATCCATTAATAAACCATTTGCACCATATTACAAATAAATTACATGGTTTATAATTAAAATGGATAATCAGGCCCAGGTGTTACACACCAAGATGTACAAGGATCTGAAATGGAATTTCTGATGGCTTGGAATGAAGAGAGAAATTGTTGAGTATGTGGCCAAGTGTACAACCTACTAGATGGTGAAGATTGAGCACCAAAAACCCAGAGGAACTCTACAACCTCTAGACATTCTAGTGTAGAAATTGGAGCATGTGTTGGTGGATTTCGTTACTTGATTGCCCAGGACAGAAGGAAGAAGATACAATCTAGGTAATTGTGGATCACCTTACGAAATTGGCACATTGCTTGGCTATGAAGGTGAATCTTCCTTTGACTCAACTGACAGAGTTGTATGTAGTTGAGATTGTTCGATTGCACGGTGTCCCAGTGTCCATAGTGTCTGACAAAGACACATGGTTCACCTTGAGGCCTTGGGGAGCATTGTAGGAGGCCTTTGGTACAGTGTTGAACTTCAATACTACATTCCACCCTCAGACAGAGAGGATCATTTAGACACTGGAGGACATGCTACCGACCTGCACATTAGACTTGGATGGTAGCTAAGAGGATCATTTGCCTCTAATAAATTTGCTTACAACAACAACTGCCATGCTAGCATTGGGATGGCTCCTTTTGGTGGCACTATATGGCCAACCCAGCAGACCCCAACCTATTATAGTGAGGTGGGTAAGAGATAGATTGTTGGCCTTGAGATCATATAGTGGTAAAAGGGCAAGGTGGACTTGATCTGGAAGAGATTGCTAGCTACGTAGAGTTGGTAGAAGAGCTATGCAAATTTGACGAGAAGGCCTCTAGAATTCGAGGTAAGAGACTTCATTTTCTTGAAGGTATCACCAACTAAGGGAGTGGCGTGGTTCGAAAAGCGAGGCAAGTTAAGTCTCCATTCCATTGGACCATATCAGATTACCAAGAGGGTTGGTGAGGTGGCTTATAGGTTAGACTAACCTCTAAAGCTTGCAAGTGAACATAGCATTTTCCATGTATCCATGCTGAGGAGGTGCTTGACGGACGCATCCTAGGTGATACTAGTGCAGTCAGAGGAGCTTCAGGAGGACCTATCCATGGTAGAGGACGTAGTACGGATTTTAGACTGGAAAGAGCAAGTCCTCATGAACAAGGTCATTCCATTGGTGTTGGTTTAGTGATAGCACCATGGTAGGGAGGAGGTTACATAGGAGTGTGAGGTGGACATCTAGATGAGATACCGCCATTTGTTTTATTAGAGGTGAATTTTAGGGGCCAAATTCCTTTTAAAGGGGTAGGATGCAACACCTGAGCCGATTATCCAGATTATTGTAAACCATGGAATAACTGTAATAATTGTGAGAGATGGTTTATTACTGGATAATCAAAGTGATGTTGGCCCAAGAGTGTGTTTTCTTTCTCTCTCTGTGTGGCTATGTTATCTTGGTCTCCCTAGTTAAGTGGCATTCTGGCCTATTGTGGCTACGGTGTCTGCATGGAATCTTGATTAGCTTCTAGTCAAACCATGCACAGTACTCTTCTCTTTCTCTCCTTCATGAGCCTCATCTTCACTAGTAGCTTTGCCCCATCCACTCTTGTCATGCTAGCCTAGTGAAAGGCCAAGACGGAGACGACTGATGGGTGACACAAAGAGGCAGGTGCGGGAGTGGCTTAAAAAGGGGAGAGGAGGCCATGGCTTCAGGCACCCAGAGCACTGATAGAGGAGGAGGAAACCAGAGGATTGGAGTCTAGAGAGAGAGGGTGAGGGCTAGAGGAGGAGAGGCGTGCCAGGGCTTCGTTGGAGGGTCGGGAAGCTCGAATAATGTTCGAGCTGTGGTGAGGTCATTAGAGAGGTGAAGGATCACCGGAGACCCTTTGGGAGGTACGTGTCCTACCTCCCTCTTTGTTTTTGTGTTTCATGAAGTAAATGGTAGAAAATCATGATAAAATCCAGAAAAATGTGGAAATGATGAGAATGAGTAGAAATGCATAGCTAAGAGTAGATTATGCCATGTTTGTGATTTATGGCAATTTATTGTGGAATTTTGGAAGATAAATGTGATATGTGCTACAGTGATGATTCATGCACTCTCTGGCTTTATGATTTTATTTTGAGAGCTATGGTTTAGGATTTTTGATGAAAATTGTCCCAAATGGTAGTTGGCTTAGAGTCCTACATTTGGAGAATTTTGTGTGAATTGTGGTTCACCATAGATGGGTCTATCGGTGGCTCCCATTCCGGTGAACGAGTGGGTTAAAGCTTGGGGCATAACTTAGATTTTGCAGAAATTAGTATGCCGAAGTGGTTTTGATATATTGTTTTTCTGTCATTATTGGCCCCTGGACCTTGTTTCAAATGATTGAATATGTTTGGTCTACCATTCTAGGGAATTTTAGATGACCGTTTCGAAATTTGGTCTACCGTTCTAGGTGTCTAAACCAAATTCAGTCTATTGTTTTCGATCCGGCATGTCGAATTAGGCCCTGAAGGTACATAATGATATTTTTCATTAAAGTGGAATGTGAATGGTTTTAAGTGGTTTACGACATGTGTTTAAGCGTGTTCCACATAGATGAGATAATGAATGATTTGATGTGGTTACGGGCATGAGTCCCATATATATGAAATGTGAATAGTTTTAAATGGTTTGTGGCATGTGAGATTTCGATGGAATCTCCCTGTGAGTGGGAGGATGATTTATGAAATGATGTTTCCTGTAATGAAAAGATTTGAAAGTGGTTTTTGAAGAAAACCTACATGATTTGAAAAGTGGATTTAGTATTGTTCCGGATCCACATGGGATTGGTGTTGACAATTTGGTACGGGTATAAGACTCCAATGGAACCAATTGTCAGATACAACTGTGGTTGCTAAGGTTTGGCGTGGTTGAAATAGATTAGAGTACCCTATATGAGACGGTGTTGGTTGGGCCTAGGGGTGTGAACCTAGATGTCTAAACACTAATGGGATGTCGAGAAAAGACATATCCCTATGCATATATGATGGAAAGAAACATGTTAAGGCTTGTTGGCTGGGATGATGTGCTCTCTCACGGGGAACTTCATTGCGGCAGCACAGTAGGATTGGGGTTGGTACCTCACCAACTTCTTTTGCACCTAGTTGCCTCTGATAAAGGTGACAATAGTGAAATTGATTGTGAAATGTGTATGTGCTTTCAAGCTAGAATCAGACTGTATTTTAGCTTGAGGTTTTAACCTGGTTCCAGTGCGAACTGAGACTCAAGGTTTTAGCCAGTTGCTAGCCAATTTGTGATTCTATTTTGAGCCATGTGTGGCCTTGTGTTTTAGGCTGGATTTGGTCGAGAATATGGTTTTCTCGGAGTGCATAAGTGTTTGAAAATGCATGCGATTTGACTAAAGAAAAATGATTTGGAAGTGGCATGGTTTTGGAAAGAGGACTCCAAAGTTTTGTGAAATGATTTTATAACTAATAGAGACTAGAGTTTTCTCATGGTTTTTCATGGTTGGGTGCGTATTGGATGACTTAGAGGTCACTCACGTGTGTTTTGTTTCCTTGTTTTGGCTTCCAAGTGCATAGATGAAGTGCAGTCCGGTCACTAGCATGGCATATTTCGCACCACGTGCTTTGCACTACATGCATCTCCATGCATACCACTACACTTCCATCATCACTTGCACTACATTTGCATTACTACACTAACATTGCATATCTAGCGCATGCATTAGCATTGTGCTGAGTTGTGCATATCTCTAGTGGAGCTCAACACACACACTTCATCAGCATTCTCATCTCGTTGGTAATGCACTCATGGCATACCTCCTGCAGCATTGAGTGCTAGTGTATACTTTACCACACTACTTGCTCAGCATTGGTATTCTGTATTGTGTACCCAACACTGCATGCATCATCCTCCATACCATTCAACCAGCACCATCGCTTTGTCAGCATCGCATGCTGAACATGCCTCCCGTAGCATAGAGTGCCAATGTATCCTCTATAGCACCCTTGCTCAGCACGATATCCTTGGTATTGTGTTCCTAGCATCGTGATCATCACCTGCATTACACTTGCATCATCACACTCACATCATCACACATACGCATCAACATCATGTAGAGCTACGCATATCCCCAGCAGAGCTCAGCACATGCAATTGCATGCCAGTAGTGTTTCTACATCAGCACGCATCAATAACATCAATGCCCTTGTTTTCCGCATTGTGTTCGCACTTTTTTTTGCATCTCATTTGTGTTTTCACCATTGTTTCCATACTTGTGTCATTATAGCACCTGCATTATAGTACCAATATTTGCATTTTTGCCACAGGCCATGACATTTGGTGCATTCGTCGAATGAATGACTCAGCGCCAACAGCAAACACCAACCTTCCGTAGGTTGCCAAGTGTTGTGTCTTTTATCAACCCTGAGCATCGGTCTCGGTTCCATCTATCCCTCAACCTTGCTCAAGGAGAGGCATCTATAGACATCCTACTTTGGCAACCACTCGCTAGTGGAATTCTCTGAAAGAGCAAATCAACGGCAACGAGGCACTTCCCCACACTAAAACCCATTTCACACGCTAAAACCGACCATAACACCCTAAAACTTAGCCCAAAACCATTAATCCACCATAAACCTATCCTAAACACCAAGTCCAAGCCATTGATGCTTTAGCAATCAAGTTATAGCCACAGGTCTAACCCAGTAGATCCTACTCTGGCCTAGCCATCTTATCACTATGGCCCAATAGCACCGGTTGGATGAGTGGAAAGATCAGGGATTTAATTGTTGAGGCTCAATTGGTCTTTTCACTTAATGGACCACCAATCCGCCTCTTCTCAATGGATGGCGTGGATCTAGGCATGCTCCCTAGACTTCTTGGACCATCAAGTCCCTCTACCTAATCCTATTCCCCATCAAATCCCACCTTGATTTAATCTAAACCACTCACCTTAATCACCATTCAATTCCAACGATCATGCCACCTCTTTTCCCTCTATGAAACCACTACCTACGTCCAACGACTCAAGGTCTTAGATCACTGGCCCCCTTGGACTCCCAACTTTGTGTAATAGCTGTCCCTGAGCAAATCTCCACTTCAGCCATCATTTCCGGCCACCACTTCACCACGTCCGACCACCCAATGATCACAACCATCCCCTCTCGACCTTGCATATTTGCACTGTGCTGGAGCATGTCCAACTCTTCTAGTAGAGCCTTCCCTCTCACTGAAGCACCTCCACGCACCCATTGGCCATCCATCTCCATCTCGCCATCGCTCATTGTCGGCTAAAATTGTCACCTCTATCCCACCATCTCCAATCCACCGTAAATCATTCCAGGCCCAACATTACCCACATGAACCTTCCACTAGCCACACCACAACCCTCCTCCGTAGCTGCCGAGCACTAACCGTTGGACAAAACACCGCCACGAGCCGTCGCTGGAAGGGACAACTCACAAGACTCCATAGGTACCTCTCTCACCACCAACCACGTAAATCTGTTTCTTCTTGTTTCCTTTCAGTTTTTATTGCTCCATCATATCATCCTATGCATGTTATCTTTCATCTTCATCTTCTCCACCACCAGTGAGAGGTTCGATGAGCCTATAAATGTTCGATGGCCGGTGGGTTCATTTGCCCCTCATTTCAGCACACCACCACCTTCCCCACTCCTCATCAAGTCTTCCTGGATGTTCACCGATGCTCCTTGTTGCCTCCATGGCTGGTCAAGCCCTAAACTACGGCAAGGTTCTGTGTTGACGTTGGGAGGGGAACCCACTCATGCATGCATTGCATCCCATGCACTCCCCTACATCTCCTCTCACTCCCAACCACCTTAGGTAGCCACCACGAGACTCATCGGGGCTCACGACTAGATTGCATGGTCGTGAGAACCAATGAGCTTCGACGACAGTAGAGGGAGGTCAAGAGAGTGATCCACACATCTTAGGACCAAACCCATTGCATGAATATGTTCCTAGTAGTCCCATCTAGCTTCCCATGCATTTAATCAATCATTTGCATCATTTCATTGCACCCTAGAGTGATTGAAAGGTCACTAGTCTACTGCATTTTCTGGGCTATGTACTGAATGCACGTATGAGGTGTGCGAATGGACCTGGTTTAGAATGGATTAGTTGGCTGGACTTAGAGCACCAACATGCATGTCCATACCCATTTCTATCCTATTCACACGCATCTAGACACTAACCCCTGCATATCCACATGTGTCCTGTGCATTTTAGATCTACATTACTTGAGTTTTTGGTCCATACCATCATTTATCACACACCTCATTCACTCATTCATCTTTTCATATTCCATAACATATATCATTTACCTCTTCATGTCATTTATCGTTTGTCATGCATTATACATCATTATCATAGTATAATTGAGCACATCATTTACCATGACATCATCATTTGCATTTAGGACGATGACAAGTACTATGTTGGATCCCTTTGACTGATGGTCTAGGATTCACATAGCGTTTCGAAGCATTAGATTACATTAGTTCCACCCCATTAATATCATCTGCATCAGCATTACATATGGCATACATTCAGTTTAGACTTAGCGAACATACATAAGTATTTGCATTGGTGATACACAAGCAAGCGATTAGCCAAGAAAGACTGATTTCTCAGGCGTATGGGGGTGTCTAACACCTTCCCCATGCATAACAAGAGTCCTTACCCTTTCTCTGGCCCGCGATGACCATTTGTGTCATGTCCATTAGGCATGGAGCATGCACACACATTCATACATTATTAGCATTCATGTTGCATTGTTTTTCTCGTGTTTTATCGCATCTGGTTTTCCTCATCTTTTCAATTTTAAAAAGATTAGGTGGAGACTCCATTTTGTCCTTATCTTTCTTTGTTGTTTTTCTTTGGTGTTTTTGAGTCGATGTATCCTTCTTCGGATTCACCATCTTCGCTGTGACCTTATTGGTTCGTGAGTTTGGTTTTTCATACCAGACTCGCAAGTCACTACCCATCGGCAATGGTCATAGCTTTAGCGAGATAACACCTGACGTGCATCTGTTTAGTTGTGCTGGAAGTTCCAAGATGCCATGGACAAGCTTTGACAATTGATGGCCAAAATAAGAGTTGTAATCTGATATCTGTCTGTAGCACTTGTATCAAAACTCTTTTAATCGCAATGAACAGCTTTTTCTTAGCATTTCAATATCTAGCACCCTCTGATTTTGAAAGCCATGTGTTCCTGCAACCTCAGGCAGCAAGTAGCCAAGTCTGGAAAATCTCTTGGACTTTCCACGCTTCACTGCCACCCAACCTTACCGTGCAACACTGCCACAATCTTCAGATGACGTGGCCTACAACCACTGCCCTTCTACTCTAGAGGTGGCCTGAGGGCTCAAGCTGCAATTGCCTGACATGCCCATGTGGGTCCAAGGGTCCTCAACCCTCTTTACTCATATATGACATCAATAGCTCAACTGATGTGCCTTGGAAGCGTCAACTCTCACCTTCACTTCACTTGTTTGGATTTTGCCTGACTCTAGTCTGTTTTGATTTTCTGCTTTATTTCCCATGTAGTGGTAATGGAGATCTGAATCTTGGCTTTGAGAGTAGATGATTCATCTCTGATCAAGCAAGATATGTTGGAAGTATTTTATTAGAAAGCAGTTGACATACCCTTGGTTGAAGGTAGCCAGTAGTGTCTTGCCAGAAAGTAGCTGATATGCCCCTGGTAGAGGATGTTGGAGGGTTTTGCCAGAGAGCAGTAGACATGCCCCTAGTCAATAGTATCCTTCCACTTGTTTTATAATCGTATGGGAAGTTGGCATGCCCCTGGTTATAAGCCGACAAAACCTGCAAAGTTGATGCATGATTGTGCTAATGATGTGATGAATGCTATTCAAAATGTATGATAGATGGGAGCTGTCATAATTGCCCTCAGCCTTAGAAGATCGTTATTGCCTTTTAGATGTAGGAAACCAGATGCCCCTCAACCCAACAGATTCTACCCAAATGCCTAGGTGGTTAGTGGCTTTCAATGGAGGAATGGTGATAATATATTGGGTGGTGACGAGATTCTAGCTCCACGTCAAACTCCGTGGGCTCCACACTCCCTCTTTTGAGATAACTTTTTTCTTTTCTCCCTGATAGACATGTAGGTTCACTCCTCCCATGTTTTGAAGGTAATTGGACCTAATTTGATAGTCGGGGAGCTGTGAGGGGTGGCTAGTCCCTCTGAATGTGGGGAGGCTTCTCAAGCTTACTTCTATTCCTCTCCAAGTTAAGGATTTGGGAGTGGAGCGTACCTACATGCCTCTCTCTCTAGGGCTAGCTTCTGTCTTCGACTTCTGTCTTCTCATTTCTTTTGTGCCCTTTCCTTGTTAATATATTCTGTTTTGGCTCACACACTCTCTCTCAGCCTATTATTTTATCTCCCTCTAGGGGTGTTTAGCCATAAGAAATTTGAACGTTCAGCTAGACTCTTGGTGAGTGGTGGCTCCCTCTCTCACTAGGAAACTAGGATAGTGTCTACTGGGGATGTGACAACTCCTTCCACAATAGGCCAGTCTTTCTGATTTTCCTCATCAGGCTATGCTTATGTTGATGATGCAAAAAGCTGTGGATGCGTGGCGCATGCGTGAAGAAAGGATGTGGTATGAACGATGGATGCATGTGTTTATGAGCAAGCATTAGATGAGATGTATGAATGCAGAAGCAATGGATGGGGAACGTATGGATGCAACAAGTAGGAATGAGCAATAGGTTAATGTAGGACAGTGATTGGCTCTGCTAGGGTAAGGATACGGCCTCCAGTCACTGGTAGTACTTCTTTAAAGTCGAATGTGAATGGTTTTAAGTGGTTTATGGCATGTGTTTAAGTGTATTCCACATAGATGAGATAATGAATGATTTGATGTGGTTACGGGCATGAGTCCCATATATACGAAATGTGAATGGTTTTAAATGATTTGTGGCATGTGAGACTTTGATGGAATCCCCCTGTGAGTGGGAGGATGATTTATGAAATGATGCTTCCTGTAATGAAAAGATTTGTAAGTTGTTTTTGAAAAAAGCCTGCATGATTTGAAAAGTGGATTTAGTATTGCTCTGGATCCACATAGATTTGGTATTGGCAATCTAGTAGGGGTATGAGACTCCATTGGAACTAGTTGTTAGATACGACTATGGTTGCTGAGGTTTGGTGTGGTTGAAATGGACTGGAGTACCCCATATGAGATAGTGTTGGCTAGGCCAAAGGGTGTGAACCTGGGTGTTGGAACACTAATGGGACATCAGGAAAAGACGTATCTCCATGCATATATGATGAAAAGAAACATGTTATGACCTGTTGGCCGAGGCGGTGTCCTCCCGTACGTGGAATTTCACCACAGCAGTGCAGTAGGGTTGGTGTTGGTACCTCATCAACTTCTTTTGTGCCTGGTTGACCTCTTATCAAGGTGACAATATTGAAAATGATTGTGAAATGTGTATATGGTTTTGAGCTAGAATCAAACTGTGCTTTGGCTAGAGGTTTTAGCCAAGTTCTAGTACGAGCTGAGACTCAAGGTTCCAGTTGCCAGCCAATTTATGATTCTATTTTGAGCGATGTCTTGCCTTGTATTTTAGGCTAGATTTGGTTGAGAATATGGCTTTCTCAAAATGCATAAGTGTTTGAAAATGCATGAGATTTGAATAAAGAAAAATGATTTGGTAGTGGCATAGTTTTGAAACGAGGATTCTAGAGTTTTGTGAATTGATTTTATAACTAATATAGATTAGAGTTTTCTTGTGGTTTTTCATGGTTGGGCACGTATTGGGTGACTTAGAGGTCACTCACGCGTATTTGTTTCCTTGTTTTAGTTTTCAGGAGTGTAGCTGGAGTGCAGTTCGGTCACCGATGCTTGAGTTTTGATCAACTAGCAGCACACTGTTTTTGGGTAGTAGTTTCTCCCTGGTTATTTTAATTATTGTAAATTATTGTAATTAGGGGTTGATGTTATTTAAGTAGTGCCTCCAAGGTGGGGGCATTACACCTTAAGAGGGGTATATTTTGGATTAAGGGTTGCATGCAGTAGTTAATTAGTGTATGTTAGTACTAACTTGGTCCCCTAAATAACTAGATTAGAATGCATGCTAGGGTTAATGGATTATGTTGTAGTATATGGCTACAAGGTGATAATGCTGGGTTTCTAGTATTTAACGTTGAACACTGGGAAAATGGATTATGTTGTAGTATATGGCTACAGGGTGTTAAATGCTAGGTTTCAGCATTTAACGTTGAACGTTGGCTTTCCCAGCGTTCAACACTTCTGGTTGCTATGCATGCCTAATCAAGAGGTTTATTTGATTAATGGGGGTTGTTAGTTGATAACAAATTTTATAAATGATGATGATTAATTAGATGATGACCCTGTGATATATGATTAGGGGTTGGATTAGATTTAGGGTGGTCTAATGTAGGATTTCTGAGCCAAGATTGTTGAACGCAGCGTTTCGTACGTTCAACACTTAGGAGTATATTTTTAATAGTTTTCCTGACTTAGTTGGTTAATAATGGATATAAATGATTAAGGAAATCATTAGAGATGACTTAGGGATTGCCTAAATTAAATGAGCAAGATCCCATTGTGATAGAAATAGAATAAAAGACTACATGACCTAGAAATACTATGTCCTTCCCTTAAATGACTTAGACGGAATTAGGGTTTATATTTAACCCTAGGATTGGAGTTGAGGTATGGTTTGGCATGGTACGCTGAATTAGATATTCAATAGCACGGTTTGGGTGTTTGACATTGAGCTAGTTGTGGCTCATGTGAGACACAAGTTATTAGGCGACAAATACTTTGGCACTAGAACTTAGTGTTTTGAGTGCGCTTAGTGTGGCTTTCTGGGACTGACAGAAGAGCTATCGAGGCTGTGTTTTGTGTGTAGTTTCGATTAGTGGTTTTGTGTCGTCCTGATTGTTGTGTTTTCGAGGTGCTTTTGAGGTGTAATATTAAATGATTTTCAAAATGGTTTTTCAAAGAGTTTTGAAAAAGGATGTTCATGGTTTTGCAAAGGATTTAGAAAGAGTTTGTTCATGGTTTTCTATTTGTGATTGAGACTAAAGGTAGTGACCAATTGCCCAAGGGGGGACCCCGTGAGCCTAGCATAAAGAAAACCAAACTCACGAGGATCGATGTGGTCACGGTGAAAATGGGGAATTTGAGGAAAGGGTGCTCCTTAAAAGGGGAGAAACATCACAAAACACGGACACAAGGAAGGGAGGAAAAGCTGGAGTCACCACTTAGTCTATTGAAAGCAAAAATCGGAAGATGAGGAAAACCGAAAATAAAACAAACAACAAAACTCAATCAAAAAAACGAAATGTGAATCCATGCCAATGGATGCGACAAAAGGGCCGATGTGAGCCAAAGAAAATGTAAGGAATCCTATTACACATGGAGAAGGTGTTAAGCACCCCTATATGCCCGACAAATCGGTCTTTCTTAACTTGTTAGACCATTTGTGTGGCTATGTAGGCATGTATATGCCAATTCATGTTTACCATTTAAGCTTGATGATGCAAAGTTAAGGAACATACAAGATTAAAGACCAAAATCAAAGGTAGGTACAATAACTTGGATAAGCAGATAGTACTGAAAAGGAAACATGATTAGGGAGCAAGCAACATGGAAAACCAAGCTAAGGACTCGGTCAGATAAGGGCCAAATGTCCCTAGAAATTCTATGCAATAGGGCCACGCTGGTCCACCATGGGACTAGGACAGGCTTCGATCATCAGAGTTCTCATTGTCCCAAAAACCAATAAAGGGACTCAAACCTAGAAACCAAAAGCACGACATGGAAGTGAAATAAGCAGAGATATTAGAAAAGCTAAACACAATTCAAGACTAAATCAAGAGGTCAATATACAAAGGGGGGCTCAGTTGGCCCATGCTCTGGACCGGTACACTTGCACATCTAGCATGTGGTATTGACCCGAGATGCAAAAAGTGCAGCAGACGACCAACCTTCATCACTTTCCCCAAGCCACAAAAGCATAGAAAAGTACAAAGCAAGCATCTAGAAATGAAGATGGATCACACAAAAATAAAAGAACACAAACAAACAAGGTTGAAAGGACCTAGATGATCCCCACCTCCTCTCGTCATCTATGCTAGACCGAATGTCCTTTGCCAACCATGGATGGGGCAAGTGGAGTCCATCAGTCATCTAGGGCATTCCAAGGAAGTTGAAGAGAATGTGGGGAGACTCAAGAAGTAACCAACTTGAATGCATATGCAAGGGTCTCTCCCTTCATCCATTTGGGTTATGCCAGTGATGCTCTCCTCCATCCGACCATCGATGATGGCTTGGGACCAAGACAGGGCATTGGACGACATGGGTAGATGAAGGGGGACAGAAGGGATGCCATTGGACAAGTTGGACCGCACATTCAAGGGTCGTTGGCCTCACGTGGGTCAGTGACTCTCCGTCGATGAAATGCAAAGATGAAGGAGATGCCAAACAATGCTCAGACGTAAAGCAAAGAATTCTATGGAGTTTATGAAATGCCAACGAGGTTAGGGAAGGAGAAGAATGCCTATTGAGCATTAGGAAGCATCGCCTCCGTTCAGTTGATTGAGCTTTTCCAGTGGCTGACAGGAAGCGACAGTCAACAACCAGAAGAGGTTGGGATGCATTGGAGATGATGGTGGGTGACTAGTTTTGCTTGGGCGAGGGTGTGGAAGTAGTTTGGTGGACTGTGGTTGCTTGTGGAAGAGGCTAGAGTGTTGAGTAGTGGAGGTGACAGATGGACAATCGTCGAATTTCTTTAGGGAAATTGGAGGCTGGGGAGGGACTTGGGAGTGAAGGGTGAGCTTGGGGAGCTGGCAAGTATGCAATGGACGTGAGGGAGTGAGCAGCAAGTAAAGGGTTCTCATCATAGGAGACAAGTAGGATTTAAATAGGTGAGTACTTTGAATTTGGGCCATTGATCCTCAACCACTCCCATCCTCCAGTTGGGATTCGATCAAAGGGACACAATAAGGAATAAAATGATTAAGAGGGGGCTTCATGGCCTGGACCGGGAATGGGACACACGTAGATCCATGCTAGCTAATGAGAGGCAAGGATCTAGTGGACCAAAGGTGAATGGACGAGTCTAACCTTCGCTCATTGATACTGACCTAAGGCAACTACGCAAGTCCACCACACACTTGGGCCGCGCTATCGGGCCATGGTGATCCTAAGACAGTTCTCAAGCAAAGAAAGCAAGCCCGGTCCACTAAGTTTCCATGGCATGAGTGGGCTTGAGTAGGTTGCCTTTGGGTTGTGTTTGGCTTGTGTTGAATTATGGTTGATGGACTTGGGTTTTAAGTGGGGTTTTAGGTGATGAAAGTGGTTGTGCCGACCGACAATCCAAAGTGGATTCTCAAGAGGAGTTGACTGCCAATCGAGGAGGAAAACCAAGGTGTCTACAGAGATCAAGAGGCTGAGGCAAGTGTTCATCTTATCCTGGAGGTATCACACTCCTTGATCATCTTTTATGAAGCCAAAGAAAAGGTCTACGAGTCCAGGTGTTGTTTGGGTAGGTGTTAGTCTAGAGTGTCGAAGACCCGAGGTACTGTATATACTTGGAGGTATCGTGGCAGCAGATTCAAGAGGTATGAGACTTCTACGTAGTTGGGCGTGATACCCTGGTTGTTATGGGTACCATGGTGTTGTTAGACCAAGAGATTGATGCTCCCAACTGACCTACAGAGACGATTGATACCCTTAGGGTCGTGAGTTTCTTGCCAGGTTGAGGTCCATGTGGTTTTGCTGGGAGTTGGCTGAGCCTAGGAGGTTGGAGCCTTCAAGGGTTCGGGCACTAAGTAGGGCGCCGAGAGGGAGTACCCTTTGGCTTGTTGTAAGACCCTGACGCTACACAACAGTAAAGATACTACTCAAAGCAATTTAATACATTCATCATGCATTTATCACATTTAATTAACATTTTACAAAATATTCAAATATTCAACAATATTGCTCTAAGTCCTGATTCGACATACCAAATAGGATCTAGTTGTCTAAAAATCCCTGATTTGGTTGATCGAAACCTCTTGGTCGCTTGAAACTCTGTTAGTATATTAGTTCCCCTGCTAGAACGGTCAATCAAACTTAGTTGATTGTCCGAAACCTTCTGATCCAGTCGATCGAAACCTTTTGGTCATCCGAATCAGTGGTTCAGGGGACCCCAACTGAAGCATTTTGGCATACCAAACTTAGTTCGACATGTTGTTTTCTGCGATTGCAGAAAACCCAAGCCTCCCCATGCCATCTCTTCTTCCTAACCTGGGAGTGAGGGGCGGGCCCAACCAACATTCCTCATAAATTACAAGAAAAACACAAGATGTAGACCTCCAAGTTTACTTCAAAACTTCTCAATCCATTCACAAAACCATTAAGCATGTTGTTCTACAAAAAATCACAAAGGCACAAGACACATATAAAACCACTATAACATGTATTTCATTTAATCCATAAAAGCCCACAAAATAAACATAAATTTGCAAGATCTCATTACACACATGATCAACAACATGTTCTCATCATATTCCCAATTTTTGCAAGATTTCTACTCATTTTAACATGATTATTCACATGTCATTCAACCAGAACCCAATGACATAGAGGAACCTAAAGAGGGGGAACGTGTACCTCTTAAGGTATCTGACGAGTCCCGTTCAACTCTAGCATCCTCTGGATCCAGTGAGGTCCAGTGCAAGCCTCCTCTACCTACATGGCCTCCTCCAACACAATGTTCTCCTCCCCCAATCTCTCAGTTCACCATGGTCTCCACCACACACACAAGTCTGACTCTCCACTCCCTCACACCATCTCCCCGTCTTAACCCCTCTGCCACTGCCACCTTAGAATCCCATCAGTCGACCTCTGCCTACCCTTGCCATGAAGTGACAGATCATGCAGGCCTCTCGTAATAGGGCTCATGGGCTTGAGGTGGAACGGGAAGCTCGTAAATGAGGGGTTGGACCATTGACCAAGACCAAGCCTAGTCAACTCCAAGTGGGTCCCGCACACCCACATGGGCCCATAAGCATAAACAGGTGCACAGAAAGCCAGGAAAACATACAACTAGGGAAACCAAAACATAGAGAGAGACCACAACAACAGCCACAACATCTGATTATCCATTAATAAACCATGTTCAAATAATACAATAATTTCCATGGATTTACATCTAAGAGATGACGACTTGCTCGAGGAGGGTGAGCGGGCTTTCTTGGTGAGTGGTTAGCCCTTTTGAGGCTCCATCAGGTGGAAGGACACAGGGACGGGTAGACTCCTCCACAAGGTGGTTGTCTGTGGCAATGTAGATGTCGGGGTGGCCCTCGATGGATTACTTGTGACCAGTGTCGATTGCTTGACGCTAGGCAGCACAACACAGTGTGTTTGACTTGGGTTTATGGTGTTGTACCTATGTAGTGAGGTGCTTTGCGTTAGAGTGGTGTTGGTTGGGGTGGCTATGCTAGAGTGGCGTTGTGGCTTCTATTACATCTTGGTTCAGAGAATTAGGCTTTGGTCTGCGGATGGATTTTCGAGGGTTGATGTGGAGTTGTCGTTGTGTCCACTCACTTTGATAACACTTTGTGATCGCCATTTGTCTTTCGTTGATGTGGCTGGCTGACAAGACACCTTCAGGAGATGGGTTGATTAATTGATGCGGGTTCTTGGTTCACTGGATCTATAGATATCCCATTTTCGCATTTCCAAGAGTCTATCTAGGATAGGAATCTTTTGAGGCACCCCAAATCACAGGATTGAGGATTTTCCGCTCTATCTTCTAGATATTTCATGTTTTCCATAAAAATGTTCTTGATTTTACTTGGTTCAAAGTTGTCAGTTGTGGCAGAACTAACTTGCTCAAGCTTGAGGCCTTTGACCATTTCTGTGAGTCATTGGCTGTGGCAGAGCTAACGCTCTTACCGTACTCAAATTAGTGGTAGATTTGAGTACCCTGAGCCTAAAGAAGATGTTTTTATGAGTTCATGAGATTTCTAAGTATTTTTTGGCCTTTTAAGAGACTTCTCTGGATTTAACATAAAACACAAGGGGTAAAATGCAAAAGACCATATGCTGCCATCATGGTGGCGACTAGTCTAGACGCCACACTAGTGGGCGACATGTCTTGTCGCCAACTGTATGGGTGATTAGATCATGGCAACACTGCAACTAGCGCCTGACATCCTGGATTTTCCTCTCATAACAACATGTCATCAAGGGCTTTAATATAATATATGGGATATTTATAAATATTATCATGATTTTTCCCATGATTATTATAATTTGTAGGACTTTTTAAGTATTTATTTATTTGTGGAAAATCATATAAATCTTTATTAATGCTAGAAAATTCCAGAAACATCTAGAATAATGGATGACACTAAGATTAATATCATATATTTTTATCATGGTCCAAAACTAGATATGATATTAATTATCACCTTTCTTTAATGCTATAATTATCTATAATTTAGAAGATAATTCCAATATGTGCTTAATTTCTGAGATTTATTTAATTATGAGTCTAAAATTTTCTGTGGATATATTTAAAGCTCGTAATTGTTGGAGATTTTATCACTTAAATTCAATTTTAACTTTGAATTTGGATTTAAAACTCAATTTTAAATTTAAAAACCTTCTAAAAAATTCTAGCGAGTTTGAAAAAGTCAGGATGAGTCATTTACAGTTCCTAGCTATTTGTTGAGATCATTTTGGATTTTATTTTTAAACGAGGAAATATTTAGGACTCGACGCTGATGGGAGCAGCGACTAGACCCAAATAAGATATTTTCAGCTATTTTCTCACAATAGAAAATAAAAATATCTTCGACCGTCACCTACTTTAGCGACAACGAGGTCAAAATAACTCATTTTCGAATTGATTACTTCAAGAAGCTTTCAGAATTTGTTTTAATGAGATCCCTCATGTCCTGGACTCTTTAAATAGACCCCTAGGTCAGGGGAGGCTTTCTAATTTCTGAGAGACGGAGAGAGTGATCCTTGCCGAAGCCCTACTGAATTCTTGCAAGGAGCCTTTTGATCTTCTTTTCGGCCCCAACTCCTGTTTGTGCCTCCACTTCTTCATCCGTGTCACATCCAAAAGGGTGAAGGGAGTGTCGTTCCCATAATCCTTTTCTATTTCATTATCATATTTCATATTAGATCCATAGCATATGCATGCGGGAACAACCCTCAGTTAGTATCTAGGTCCTTTAGTCATGTTTTTCGAAATCTTTTGATTCTTGCTCACTTCACCTCAGTCTAATCTAGATCCATTTGTTTTGAAAGGAAAAAGGGAGTTATGTCGCACGAGGGAGCCATTGAACAACATCAAGTCATTGATTCAGTGAGCCAAGAATCCACAACCTCAACTTCTACATCAAATCAGGAGCAAAACCAACGTGTCTTCATCTTCCTGCTCTCTACAAAAATTGGCAATCACGATGGAACCAGGTTTAAGCCAACCCCCATGCTACGTAAGTGTCTCTGTTTCCCTTCTATTTCTTTTATTTTTTTAGATGTAGGTGTTGTTTTCAGTCTAAGGATCATGCATATAGGGTTTCGTGACAACCCATACCCTTTTCTTTAGGTTTTTTCAAGTGATTAGGAGTCTTGGTCTCTAGTCACTATCTTGCAGGCAACGTGGCTCACCTAACCTAAGTTGGCGACACACCACGACGCCTATCAGTGCGGCGGCAAAGATTGTTTCCCATTTTGTTATGTCCTAAGGGGTTCAAGCACAGCGGATTCAATGGATTTGGCACGTATAGAAGGGAAGAACAGAGAACAAAATTGCAATCCACACAACAACAAGGTTTTACTTGGTTCCCCAAATGCGGGTACGTCCACGGGTGTCTCTCCTTGACTGTTACTAACTTCAAATGGTGGAGTACAAAGAGAGGAGGAAGGAGGAACAAAGAGATGCCGTCTCTAGGGCTTTGCAAAACCTCCACACAAAATCCTCCTGTTG